>JAQGAN010000394.1:0-11245 GCA_034697745.1 Nothrus palustris
TACTTTCCAGCAGCTACCTGCAATATAATAAGAAATATTATAAACAAGAAACTAATAACATCTCAATCCTATTATATCTTAACACGAAGATGAACTAAATCTGAACTAAATTTACCTAATATCGTTTCAAACAGCGCAAGTGCATGTGCAAGCCGATCTGCATAGTGATACACTAAAAAAGCTACGTAGTTCGTTTTTCCAATGGAGGGGGGGGTTAAACCCGCGAAACTCGCCATGGCTACGCCACTGGCTCTGATCCATTTTTGTTAAAGAAAATTTCTAATAATGAAAAAAGTAATGTAAACCTCTTTAATACACAATATTACTAACATATTTACTTTTGTTACAACATATAATGTTGCAATATTTGGCAAAGCATGTATACTATTTATCATTTGTGACTCTATATTGTCAGTTGAGAATAAAATAGACAAAGCCTTTATTTATAGAATAAGAATAGCTATTAAAAGATTGAATTCTATTAAAAAAAATTTTATTTTAAAAAATCTGCGAATTTAAAAATAAATCACAAAATTAAACAAAATTTTATATGAAATTTCTGATACTTAAAATGATTGATTAACTAATTCTTAAATATGATTTTTCAACATATATTATGCACTTTTGCGAAATCAATTGTTTAAGAGCTTTAGATTAGGAAAAAGATAAATGCATTGAAAATTTGTGAAATAATTAAAATAAAATGAATCAATAAATACTTATTGATAATAAAATGATATTTGGGTTTATATAATATTGGTATTCAATATTTCGTAAAAGTGTTAATAATTAGTTCGCAATGAAATTAATTGAATAAAAGATGATTAAAATTAAGAGTTATTATTAAAATACAATATGAATATAATATTAATATAATATTAATTTGAAAAAATGAATCAAAATCGCGACAATTTGTTTAATAGACTTATTTGGTAAAAATAATTATTGATATTACAGTATTTCAGTCTTAAATATCTTCCATTAGATTAACCACTCATTCAATCACGTAATAAACGGAATGCTTTCAAACTTTACATTCATAAAACACGTCAATTAAATCTTTTTTATCAATAAATAAGATAACGATTAACTAAATGTTAAGTTTACAATTTCTTATCTATTTGTAACGTAAGCTTAATCCCAATGTTTAATCCATTTTCAAGTTTAATGAATGTTTAAAATACGATAAGTATTAATAGCATTAATTCATTACTATTACAGTCGACTCAATTCTTATGAAAGAAATAAGATATAGAAATACTATTTCTTCAATAAATACGTTATAGTATTAGAAATTATATAAACTTTAAATTGAATAATATTATCACAAGATTTATCTTATAAGTTGATTGCAATGAATTGCATTCTTGAAATTGTTAACTATCAATACCTTTGTTGTAATTATGAGATGTTAATACAGTATTAAACAAGTTTGAGATGAGTTAATTGTTTTACACAAATCAATGACATCATTAATAACGCTTAAATTGATTAAAAAACTTAGTTTTGTAAATAATTTGAAAGAATAAACGATTCAAAGTATAATAAATGGTTTTATTTCAAATATTTCTAATACAATAAGACATTTAAGCAGTGACTCCGCCGGTGGGCTGGAGTTGACCCAACTCTTTTGCCTTAGCCTTTTCCAGTTTAGTGATCTTAGCCCTGGACTTGAGCCCCAACTGTCCGCCACCCCATTGACGACGAATCTCATCAAAACGATCATTAAAGTTGGTTCGAACCACTTCTACTAATTTGGTTAAACTCACCTATAATTCAGAATAATGTTATCATTAAAGGCATTTTTTAAATATAAGCCAATTTAAGATTTATTTACTTTATCTTCAGGATTAACATTAGCGATAGCGAGTGCCGAACAACCCTTACGTCTGGTCACGTGTCCAAGTCTTGCACGTCCGCCGCGGACAACACAGTATGGAATTCCCATTTTTCGACAAAGAGATGGTAAGTGCAAAACAATTTCAATTGGTTCGACATCTGCAGCGATGCAAACTAATTGAGCCTTTTTCTGCTCAACAAGAGTTGTCACTGTATTGACACCTATTTTAAATGACATATAATTAATTCACGTCCACTTTAGCTAACATTAATCATAATATACCCGATCGCACGACTGGTGGTCTCTTAGTCGGAGCCGCGTCTTTGCCGGCAGACTTCGCTTCGGCCTGTTTTCTGAGACGATCTCTCTTTGCTTTTTTAGATTCGGGACGATATTTGTCCAGAAAACGGAACAATTGGGTCGCTTTTGTGCAATTAATCAAAGTTATTAACAACTGTTTAAGTACTGGTAAAACATTTTATAAATACCTGTTTGTCGATCGAGTAAACCATTTCTGAATTGATTAATAGTCGGCGGAATTTTGAGTCGTTCCATAAGAATGGCTTTCTGTCTTTGAACGCGTATATATCGCGGCCAACGGAAAAAACGCGTCAAATCTCGCTTCGGCTGAATATCACCGCCTGTTTGACAATGCGTTCAATTTATTTCAATTCAAATCATTTATTTCTCAATATATTAATCAATAAAATTCATTTTGAATACCGATCGCGAAATTCTTGGGCTTCTTCTGAATGAGAGGATCCACCGCTTTCTTGGCATCTTTTGATGACTTGGAGGCCACACTCGACGGCAAAGGCGCCACTTTCTTCTTCACGATCTTTTTCACCTTTAATAACAGCAATCGATTCAAACATTTATTATTGAAAATGAAGTGCAAATGTC
Organism: Nothrus palustris; assembly: GCA_034697745.1. Classification (NCBI taxonomy): domain Eukaryota; kingdom Metazoa; phylum Arthropoda; class Arachnida; order Sarcoptiformes; family Nothridae; genus Nothrus; species Nothrus palustris. Next base: position 2,744 of record JAQGAN010000394.1, read on the forward strand.
ATTCAAATAAAAGATTGTCAATTCAAGTGAAATATTTATTTTTTGTTATATAAAAGATTTATTAAGTGATAATTAATTAATAAATGATAATTAAATACCCTTTTCATGATTTTGTGATGTTTTCAGATTACGACAAACGAATCAAAAGGAAGAGGAAATCAATTCAACACACGTTTCTTAATTTCCTATTCATAAAGTACGTAATTATTAAAAGTGCAGTTTTGGTCCAAATGTATGGACAAGACTTCACTATAGTCTATAGCAATCCCGGCCGAACCGTGGCTCGCGAGCCAGCTCTGGAACCGTGGCTCGCGAGCCAGCTCTGGAGAACTGTGGTTAGTTAGGAAACTCTAATAGGTTTGTGTATTCGTACAACAATTATAATATTATAATAGAGTTCAACAACAGTTTCTGAACTATTATTATGCGTTCTCTTTATTTAGAAGAAAAATATACGCAATGTATGTGAAATTCATACTTGATGTTGCAGTGAAAACCTACTTGTTTATTATGTTTAGGGATAGAGCATGGGCGAACTTTTTCGCCCTCACCCATTTTTGTTATACGCTTACTATAGTAATTTGTACCTTTGGCTGTATAAAATTCGCCCACGTCCTCGCCCGCGCCTTCGCCATTTGCGCCCAAAAGTTGGGCAAATTTTTTAGGACAGGGCTAAATCTCTATCCTTAATTATGTTATATAATTTGTTTGCAGCGGACTCTAGTTTGACCGAGCCCTAGCCCGACTGAGGACTCTACTAGACATATGTATTTCGGTCTCCTGAGTTCGAATATGACTTAATGTTAAATTACACTATAAAAGGTTAAGTAAAGAGTACGACATGTTAGGTCAATGCGGTTGTAGTCGCACGTAACAAATACCCCAAGCTTAGGATATTATTTTTGTGCTTAACACTGATGCTTACACTTATAATTAACATTGTCTATGGAACACATAAAGTCGAATACCTCGAGAACCTTTCCGCTAAAAAACTCATATTCGAACTCAGGAGACCGAAATACATATGTCTACCAACTTTCATCAAAATCGGTGTCTGGTCTGGTTAAGTAAAAATTTTCCAATTCCTTTATCAACAATGGTTTAAAACTAAATTTTGAAATTATAGTTAACTCTACGGGTTTGAAATTAAGGATATATTAGACAACGGGTTAAATACAATAAGTTGCTTTGCAACGGGGCTGTCCTAGTAAGTTTAAGAGAAGTTCCAATAATATGTTATCATTGGAGGAAAGCGCTCTATCTCTCGAAAAAATAAGTGGACAAACGCTTCAACACCCATACTTCAACACGAATGAATGGCTACTGTCACAGTTTAACACATATCCGTATATACAAAACCGTTTAGAATCAAATACGAGTTTTGTTTCGCAATTCATTTGAGTCATAAGGCGTGGGCTTATTGTATATTTATCTGTACATAAACTGTAACAATACAGTATATATACAGTATTGTTACAGTTTATATACAGTATATCTAGTGTGTACACCTCTAATAAAAAAACATGTTGAGGACCTCCTATCCAAGATACTGCATCTGTCAACTCTCTCGTCTGAGACGAAAGTATGCCTCCCTATACAGTGCACTTCAGAAACACTAGAAATTTCCGACAACTGATTCATTAAAAATACAATAAATAATATAATATTAGTAATTCATTTGAAACAAATTGTTATTAATATTTTATTGAAAATATTCACTTAAGTTCTGCCAAAATGCCCACAATTGAGAAATCAAATAAAGTCTAACTTATAGTTGACAACAATGATTGCTTAATTAATTAAATACAACAAAAGATTCATGTTTTTAATCTTTTATTTGATGATTGATTTGCTTCAGTATTGGATACTTTTCTAAAAGCAAATGCAATATAAATAGAAATGGCTTCCCATTCAGATTGCGATAAAGTGCCGATATGTCGAATATCGTTATCATGGGATGAATTTTGAATGAATTGTTTGACATGTTTATAGTCTTCGTCCGGATTTCCAACCAAAGACTGCGTAGAATAGCGTTCGAGTGCGTCCATTATGTTTAAAAGTTGTCTTTCGTTTCTTTTATCTTTATTTTGCAAAAACAAATCGCCAAATGTTTTGCGATAAATCAATTTGAGTCCATTCTCTTCACAAATTTGCTGAAAAACAGGAAAATATACGAGAAATTCGGGGCAATCGACGACTCCCTCCAAATGGAAGTCATATTTGGCTCCGAAAAGAGGAATTTTATAATTTTCATCAGTAAATTCATCGTCGAATTTAACCGAATAGACATCATTACCAAAACTATTAGAACCACTTTTACGCAAACGTCTGATTATTTCTTGCGAGTCAGGAGTGGTTCCGATAAAAATGCCGCCGTCTTTGAGTGATTCGCTGGCATTTCTTATCATACATTTTGCTTGAGATAAGCTCTCAAAGCAATAGTGAAACGAGAATTGAATGGAAACCAAATCAAATTCAATGTTTTCATTGCAATATTTAGGTTTAAGCCGTTCTCGAGTGCAGTCGGCGGTCACGAACTCAGCGCTGAAAATGTCCTTTTCGTGGTTTCTGTTGTTATGATTTCTGCTATTATTTGATTTCATGTCATTATATCGTTCTTCGCATTGTTTCACAGAAGTCTCCGCAATGTCTGAATCAAAGCAAATAATATATCAATAATCACTTCAATTGCAAGCATTCCTATACTCAAAATATTTCTTTTCAAAACTTAAGTTCAAATCAAATTGAATTAAAAACTCAATATTTAGTTAATATTTTGAATGAATGATAAATACTGTATAAAATATTATTATAACTTAATATCTTAAGAGACAAGACCTGCACATATGATGTGATCAATTCTTCCTTTTCTGTATTTGAGAAGATCTCCTCCTTTTCCACATCCGATGTCCAACACATTTATTTTGCAATCGAAACCTCTTTTCTCTCGAATTTTTTGCAAGACTTCGGCTGAAAATATTTGACAATTTATTAAAGTTTTGAAAAATGAAAATATTTTTGAGAAATACTTAAGCGAAAGTCAATTGTAAACCTATTATAACACTTTTGATCCAATTATTAAAATTTCTCATATGATATATACGACTCTCTTTTCGGGCATTGACTCCTTTCTCTTCTAAATTATTGTAATGTTTGGCCACTATTTTCGATAAATTTTTCGATTCTTCGCTTTTATTCAATTCTTTATCAATGGTTTCATTGTTAGACATATTTAACAAAAATAATTATTCAATTTTTAATTAAGTAATAAATTTAAACAATTATTAATATTGATATTAGTGTAGAATATGTTTAACTCAATTAAAAAGTTTCACTTAGATTAGTCCAGGATTAGGATTAGGCTATAATAAACTTAATTTGTTTACGAAATTTGCTTTAAATGTTTGACAAAACAAGAAATGCTGTTATTGTTTACGTAATATTTATGACTCATTTTTACGAATCAACGAATACCGAAAGACTGTCACGACATTTGTGGACAAATATTTGTATTTTATTATAAAAAGTGGTGAAAAATAAAATCATTTTGAATGTTTGTCGCTTACGACATATAAATCGCCAATTATTTTCATTTATGTATAAGTATTAGACTATTATTATAACAGTATTAATACATTTATAAATGTAAACGACGTAAATTAATGGCTATCTAATTATTTATAAATTATAACTAATTAAAACATTCATTTTAATGATTATTAATCATTATTCAAAGTTAAAACTTTTATCAGAATTAATATTTTTTTTATTTAATAAACACGAATATTAACATCAATTTTAATTAAATTTAATTTATATTAATATTCAAAATGATTCAAATATAAATTATTCATATTTAAAAAGTGAGTTTTTTATTAAATTGATTTGATTTCTATTATTTAAACCAATAATAAAGCAATAATTAGTTAATGAGTGATAAATTTGGGTCACATTTGTGTTGATTTTATTTTGAATTAACTTTAATTTCAAAATAATGTATTAATTTGTGAAATAATTTAATTATTAAATGGTTTATAAATAATAAAAACATTTAATAAAAGTGATAAAAATGCTATCAATTCGGAAATGGTTTATATCAAAAATGTTCACTCAATCCAATTGTGTTTCGAGAATGTGTTTCGTCAATAATATTATACTTCAGTTCTATTACGCGGACGAAGAGCTCAATGCGATTGCATCTGAATTGGACTCTTTTGACGGACGCAAAGACCCCATCCGTTGCACTCATTTAGTCAACCAATTGAGGCATTTATTAGTCTATTATTAATATATTGATAGAATTGATAGAAATCTTATATAATATACAGTATAATCACTTGTTATTGCTTTGATTGTGTCACAGATCAGCTCAAGACAAAGTCATTACATATATATTCCGATTAATGGACGAATGGCAGTGCGAGAGGGCCTCAAGAGATTATAGATTGAAATTTCCAGGTCTTGACTTTATATGAATATACAGTCTATACAATAGCATAATTCACATTTCAATATCAATTATATTAATTTGATTTAAGAATATTTTAAGTGCAGTTTAGTTAATGCTTTTCGGTTCGGGTCTGCAGTCACTGAATGTCACGGAATGTGACCCAATGTGACCCAATGTGACCCAATGTCACTGAAATGATCAAAACCAAAATTATGCTTTCGCTCCAAACAACACAACGGGGGAAATATTTAAAAATTGAGTGTTTACCTAAAACACCTCTGTTGACCATACAGTATACGGTGTTTAATATTACAGAAGCACTTCTATTATAATAGATATTTTTGCAAATAATTTTAATCATTTCTACTCAATATTGTCTCCAATACTATGAATTCTTGTCAAAATAGGAACTAATTTACCCAACTTTTAATACTTTTGATCCTAAAAGTTTTGATTTGCCACAACGTTGGGGTTGGTTTACATTATGCATAAAAGGGTTGCACAATAGAAAGATGTCGACCTATTTTAACCAAATAAATGCCATAAAAGTTGGGTTCCAATTATTTGACATCTAAAAAACGTCACCAAATATGTGAAAGCCAAATATTGCAAATTTATTTATTGTCACAAAAGCTGGTGAACCGTTTATGTAAATACCCCAATGCATAAGTCAATTTATATGCTATGTAATTGTCAAAAAATCAATAGGAACAATAAGCGAATATATTCTTATCTAATAATGTATTATGCGCCTTCAGAAAAAACGCCCGCTAACGCATTGTGCAACCTTTGACCCCGCAGTTCGATCGCATATTTGGTGACACTTCGATGTAATTATCTTAAATTCAACTCCACTCCTTGGATCACGACTTGTAATTAGTTTGTCTGCTTTCGATCTTTACTTAACACAATTTAAATGAAACTTTTTTTTATGATTCCCCGGCTATAACATGAAGATTGAAAGTCTTCTAAAGCCTTATTAACTTTTAAAAGTATTTTTTAATTTGATTGAGAAGTGGAGAAGCCTTTGAGAGATAGGATTGAAAATAAAAAATACTCACTGATAGTAATCATTATTAGGTTACAAAAGGAGATCCTAATTATAACTTGTTATTATCAGATGACTTGTTGGCGGGCGAAGGAGCCGAATCATTGAATGGCCAAATATGGTTTGGAGCTGAATGTTTGGCCGCCGGATCTAATATTATGAATCATGAAAGTGAATCCGCTTTCTTGAGACCAATGGCTAAATCACTCACAACTACTTTAGATCAGTTAAGACTTGATCTGAGGAATTGTTGTAATGATTTCGAGGAGAGGTAACCATTGCATAGTTTGATATAAAAAAGACACTAAAAATCGAATCGGTTTGATCTGATCTTAAGGGGAAACCTTTCATTTGAAATGATTTGTAAACTCGAACATTTCGATCAATTGTTTTCTTCGTTCGAATACGAATACGTGAAAGCAATGCTTCCCATAAAAAGTGCGGATGAAATAGAAAAACAACAGGAAGTAATAGTTCTATTCTGTGAAACCCTTTCTCGCGCTCTTAAGAGGGGATTGATATCACAGGACGACATCGATGATTGCCAACCAAAGGTGATGATCGCTATTCCAAGACTGGCTATTGTCACCGGTCTTATGCAGGGAAGTGGATCTGCTATTTGCAAGAAATCGCGAGAACAGCTTTCAAATCTCTTTAAGCCTTTTCACATGTAATATATATTTACAATTATATATACAGTCGAACCCGTTTATAACGAACAAGTCTGTGCAGCCGAAAGTGCTCGTTATAAGTATCCACTTTTTAAAGAAGTCTAACGAATCGGTACATACGATCTGATTCGTTGTAAACGGGTATTCGTTAAATCCGAGTTTGTTATAAGGGGGTTTGACTGTACAATTAAAATCCTAATACTTTATTCTAAACTTATTTATTCATATCTAATAAACAGCTTATTATTGAAAATTCGAGATCTTTTACTTGTTTTGCGTCAAATCGAAATCGAAGTTTTAGAAAAGCTTCTCATCAATGAAGAGACAACTGTTTCCAATTCTAGCGAAGAGAATTCACTACAAAATATATCTTTAGATTCAAGTCAAAGAAAGAGAAGTAATTCAGTTCCAAATACTAAACTTTCGTTATCACCTAATCTCGAAGACAAAGTGAAGTCGGCCTCAACTCAATCACTAATGGCTTGTTTGGATACAATTTTAAAGACCAAAACAAATTGTGTTGACGACAATTTGAGTGTCAATTCGATCGAATCGACGGCAACTACAACAGCTTCTATTGACTCTTTTGAAATAGCTTTAGGTAAATAAAATGGTATAATTCAAGTGATAGACTTATTATCTTTTGTATAATTTATTTAGCAATTGGTGCAAAAAATTCACAGTATATTCCGGCGCAGACAAAGTTATTATTGCATAAGCTTTTCGTCACAATCGCAGGTTTGCATTTATTTATGTATATTTTTAATACCACTCGAAAAAAGTCTAATAATTAAATCTTAAATGTCAGGAATTGCGGATCAGTTGCAATCTAATTATGCGAGTGATTTGCGGAATATATTGCGGAATGTGTTTGTCTTAAGTCGTTCTCAAGAAGAAGACAACATAAGTGTTGAAGAAGCGGTTGAGGCAAAAGAATTCATTGAATTCACAGATATTTCTTCAAACGATATGAGAAATGAGATGTTGAGTAGTAATGATGACTCGTCAAATGGTCTCATTTCAAGATCTACTACTTTTACAAATGAAAATTCTCTATTGAGTGAAATTTCAGCCGAAACTTCTCCGCATTCAATAGAAAGTACGGAATCGGAAAATGGAATCTCGAATATAAATTTGTTGTCTACGCGTTCACAAGTGCTTTTGCCACCCATTTGGGTGCCGGACGAGCTCGTGTCCGTCTGCACGCTCTGCTCTTTGCAGTTCACTATTATTCGCAGAAGACATCATTGTCGCAAATGTGGACAAATTTATTGTAATAATTGTTCCAATCATTTCATGCCATTAACATGTTATGGATATGTAAGACCCGTTCGTGTGTGTAATCTTTGTCATCAACGGTTACAACAAATTTCATTTTCTGAAACATAATTATTATAATAATGACAATAATAATAACAATTGACTCGTAATTCAATTTAATAAACGAACTGACTATAGACTAATAAATAGTCAATTTTGTAATCAAACAATGGATAATAAGGATAATTCTTGGTTAGAAAAATTGTATAAAATTAATAAATTATTACAAATAATTGCCGTTAACTCTAATGTAAGATAAAAACTAAAGAACTAAAAACTTCACTAAAGAACAATTTCTCTGGCCATAGACGAAAATCCTAAGACACGGATTCTTTTCAAATTTGGTATACTGTTAGTCATACATCGTTGGATTGAACTCATCAACCTGAGTAATTTGACACCCCACTTGACTCCCTACCCCCTTTCTTAAAAACCCAACCCCCATTAGCCTATAACAACTACCCTTATCCTCATGTGTTATACATGGTTGGATTTAGTTGATCGAGCTGAGTCATTTGATATCAGATTTGACTTGCTATAATATTTATATAGACGCAAATATGTGTGGGTCATTTATTATATAAAAATTGGGAAACTTCTTTAATTTTATATTATTAGTATTTTATTAATAATTTGAGAAAAATTCATTTTTTCAATGTTACCCCTCGAGTACCAGTAATATTACCATAATATTATTGAATGTCGAAAAATGCACCAAAATATACTATATTTAGATTGGTACTCGAGGGGTAAACTATATCAATTTTAATTATATTTTTTAATTAAACTATTAAATTAAACTTTTTTCTCTTTAAATAAAATATGATTATATGAATCTAAAAGTATTTCATAAACCGACAAAAAATCTTTTCAATTAAAGTAATGGTTTAGCCAGAAATAATCTTTTAACATTTTTGCTTTGCTTATATTGTGGGTGACCGAAAGGTCAAAGGTAAAAGTGATAACTCGAACTTGAAGTATCCCAAATTTGAAGAGAATTGGTGTCTTAGGAC
>JAQGAN010000395.1:0-11234 GCA_034697745.1 Nothrus palustris
ATATATTCATTTTGAAGAAATAACTTTTTTGTAATTGACTGAACTTATATGATGTGATGTTCGCAATAATATTGATAATCGAGAACGTCTAGTCTGTGCCCACAATTATTCCCCTTCTAAATAATGACTGTCTTAATACAGACAACGTTTACAACGTTTGTAACTTCGTATTCAAGACAGACATTTAGAAGGGGAGTAATTGTGGGGCCGTTGGGTCGCAAGTACTCCATTATCAATATTAAAGCATTTTTCCAAAATCCCACGGATTAGAGGAGATGTCATTTTTGAGAACATAACCACATCTGTGATCATTCACATCGTATTCTTCCGATTCTACTCTTCAAAGCCTTCAACTGAATGCAGATTTGCTAACAATTGGTGAGTAATCGCAACCGAATCGCTTTTGCGATCGTTTAAAAACTCATTAAATCTTTGGTCTTATTTCTCAATAAAAAGTAATTTCATTTTAATTGTTGTCAATCAGAAGGAGAACTGTTAATACTTTTGAATTACATTTTTAAGTTTCAATTATCACAAAACCATATCATATCGTCTTTTACAATGAGTTGACATTCATTTGTTTCAATAATAACAGTAAATATTGATAATTACAACAGTTATAACATAAACAATGTGTCAATCATATAAAAGTTCACTTATATTCACTTTAATTATTTCATATTTGAATTGATGGCAAACCAGATATCAATATTTATTTATTCAATACTTAGTCTAACAGTTCATGAAATGTTTGCTTTTAATATTGATTAATATTAGAAAAATGTGATAATAAATGGACACTTACTTTAATCTGTTCTTTGGTTTATTGATATTTATTGTTAAATGAAATTTAAAAGTTTTAATATTGATATCATATTTACATTTATTAATAATAAAATTAGTCAATATTTTTATTCCAATACTTAAGAAAACATTTGATAACTTTTTGGAGCCAAAAACTGGAGACTATTTTTAAATATAAATACTGTCACGAAAATAGCTATTAAGTTATTTATTTATTTGACGTCATTTTTGTTATTAAATATTAGTAATGAGCGAAATATTTTAATATTAATTTTCAAATATTTTATTTTTGCGTATTTGGAAAAAATACTTCACTAACTAAACACAAACATCAAAATACATTGCTTTTGGGTCTGTTAGTCATATTTATTAATTTAATCTATTATTTAATTGAATTCTAAGATTTTGTTTATCGCTCATATCTAATAAAGAATTACAACTGCATTGCGTTTGCTTTTCTCTCTTCTAAAGCGAAATATTTAAACATAAATAATGTTCGTGAATGTGAATGTTCGTGAATGGACTGCATTTGTCTGTATTTGTCTGTATTAATTGTATTATTATATGATATGTGCAAATAAATATAGTTGAAGTGTTAGATTTGTTTGATATTTACGTTACGTTACTTATACCTTAGAAGACATCATGCATTCAATGTTGACATTCATTCGCATAATTGGTCTTTGGCTTTAATGCATAAACTGATGTGTCTTTGATTTAATGGTTAATTCACTTAATAATAAAAATAAGTGAATATTTTAGGAAAACATTTAGTAATCATTTCAACTATACTAACGACTGTTATATAACAGCAATATTTTAGTTTGTGATTCGCTATTTATTAAAAGTTTTAAAGCGTTTGTTTTCTCAAACATTTCAAAACTTATTAATAATAATAAGTAATAATAATATATAATAATAATATATAATAATAAGTAAAAACAAAATAATGGAATCGTCTGTAAGTTATTAATCATATGTTTTTGCTTTCATTTGACGGGAAATTGTTTTCTATTTATTTAAATGTGATTTATATAAAGCATTTGATTATAAATTATAATGTAATGCAAATTGTTTTGATTTATTGTTAGAGTAATACAAGTGAATCGTTGTCTCAATCGACTCAGTCTTTGAATAGCAGTCAATACGACGCCCAGACATTCGACGAGTGGACTATTCTGTCCGAAGAGGACACGACCGAACACACCAACGAAGTAAACCTTTTATATTAATATTAAATAATTGTTGTTTACGTTTAATTTGATATTGAAAAACATTAAATATTTTAATGTTTTTGTTAAAAATGCGATCAAAAAAAAGTTTAATCTCAATTTGAAACCAAAAACCTGTTTATTGATAATAATCGTAAACATTATTTAGCTTTTAATGTCAATAATGTTAAGCAATTTGTGTGAAAAGGAAAGTCTGTTCCTTATCGATGAACGCATTATATGATATAATGTAATTTCAATTGACATTATATTAATAATAAATAGATTCCTAAGCAGTAAATTATATGATATTTGCAAAACATTATCAAATGTTTGGATCAATGATTATAAGCAGGAATTGTCTCTCACATAAAGTATTTCTATTGTCTATAATTAAAAGCAGTGAATTGAATGCGCGAATGATAGACACGTGTTTGGAGTCAATTAGCAGTAAATACAAAATTGACAGTTGAGTGGAGACGAAGACTGAACCGGTCTTCTAATCAGATATGAGACACACAGCCGACACACACCCGAATTTTTCTGACATTACTTCAGATAACAACAGATCAGTTGAGTTCTAATTGGCTGAAACTCAACCAAACTTGGAGTACAAAAGAATGTCTAAAGACCACACATTAGTTATTATCAAAATCCTTAACTACCGCTAATCTATTTTTCTTAAATGATAAGATAAGACAACAACTATTCTTTTTATGGCATTAGAAACACTTGAACTCTATTTTAACAAATGTTAGTTCAGTTAGACTTAAGTGCTTTACTATTTTTGTATCAGATATTACCCAAAACTAATAGGGATTGGATTTGAATTAATTTTAAGTTATTAAAAGTTTATTGTTTGGTTCAATACAGGGCTGCTCATCAGCCAAAGGAGGCAAAGCGTAGGGTAGTTGTAGATGTAGTTACTATATCTGTTCTGCCGCAAGTTTCTTAAATAGCCCTCAAATGCTTCCAAAATTAAATTTGCTTCAAAATCTTGACCCCTCTCTCACCCATCCCTGGGCTCAATAGTACTCAAATCTTTCTCTTTGAACTTTAATCCAATGCATGAACTTTTAAAATCTTTTTGTTATTTGTAGAGCAAAAAGTTATTTATTAATAGTTACACTGGCGGTACTCAGACAAGTCGTCAGAAAGTCTAAGATTAGTAAATTAAGTAAAACTTTCATATAAAGAAGGGGACGCGTTTTCAAAAATTTTAGAATTTTTAAATTTTGATTCAATGTTAGGAAAGAGCTCAAGAAAAGACATCTTTTTTGTTTTTGATACTATTTTATATCTCTTATAGTTTTTGAGATTTTAATTTTTAAAAATCACGATTTTCTATATCTTCAATGTTAAAATTCTTGACTGATCGCCAATTGTACCCCCGCCCCCCCTATGGATTGAGATGAAAATTTTGGTAGCTAATGGGACCTAATGATATTTTTAGGATAGGGTCGGATAACATTTTTGAAGATTTATCAAAAATCACTACTAAATTACATGTAATTTTTGATTAATTTTCAAAAATGTTCTCCGACCCTATCCAAACCTATCCTAAAAATTTGCCAAAAAAGCTACCAAATTTTTTTATCTCAATCCATAGGGGGCGGGGGCACAATTGGCAATCAAAGTCAACAATTTTAACATTAAATTTGAAGGATTTCATGGCGAATATACTAAAATTTTTCCCTACATTTAATCATAAGATTGATTTTAAACAAAAGCTTCAAATATCTTAACACCTGCTTTATCAAAGTCTCAAAACCCATTTTACCTCAGAAGTCTTCCCAGATATAGCTCTCTTTAGATCTAGACTTTTAGATGACTTCTCTAAGCACCGCCAGTGTAACAATAGATCTTATTTGAAAAGTTGAAAAACAGTTTATTTTTGGATACTAAGCAAGTATTGCTTAAACTTCGAAGTGAAAGTTTAAAGGGGTTCACCTAATTCTTTAATTCTTATATATAGTCAATTCTATTTATAATGTGTGTTATACATACAACTTATTTTATAAAATCTACGCAGTGTTCCAGAGCTCGTTTTATTCTTAAGGGTTCCAAAAAAGCTAACAAAATATCAAAAATTAGAGGCAACGTCAAAATTCATTTTTTTAAAATTGACAATTTGGTCAAAATTTTTGCCCATTGACGGATATGCTCTCGTCTAGCCCTACCTCCACACCAGTCACACAAATGTTCAATTTATACACAACTTATACAGTGAATCTTATTGTATTATAAATTAATTTTCATGACATAACATTGTGAAATTTTATTTACACTGAGGCTTTGTCATAAATAGTTGACTCAAATATAATTGTCTAAAAATTGAATATATTTTTATTGTGTTAGTCCTACTGAAAAATTGTCCATTTAAAATATTTTGTTAAATATACAGTAATTGACATATTGTATGTCAGATATAGTGCGTTTAGCTCTGTTTTCATAGCAAATACTCAATTAAATTAGTGAAACGCATTGAACTATTTTAACGCATGTTATTATCTCGTTTTTATTATGCCTTTAAATGTTTATTGACTAATAATTCTGTGTTTTCTATTTGTTGCGCATTATTATGATTATTGTTATAATGTTAGAGCATTTTATGCATTAAAATCCACGCCTAAATCGATTAACTACTGTATGAAATAACAATTGCCGACAAATGATTTTATAAATAATTGATTAAAGTTATCAAACTTGTAGTTAATATAAAATCAATAGCAAAGGTCTACTTTCAATTGCTCTTTAATTTATCAATACTTAATTGAATCATTTTTGCAATCATATTATTATATTTAATGATAATCATTCTCTAATTACTACTATTTTCAATGCATTTCGATTAAAGTCACAAAAATCGCTTAACATTTTCTTTGAAAAAATAGGAATATTATATCATTAATACCTTAAGCCATAAGATATTTTATTTAAAAATCAACTTTTATCCATTGTATAATATTTAAAAAGTAGTTCACATAAGTTTATAATTTAGGTTTTCAACAGTCTCTCTAACATAGATTACTCAAACTATTAGTAAATAACCTCCAATTGAATTTGATTTAAAAGACTAAAAAATATAGGACATAAAATGTTGAAATAATTAGATTGAATGCTAATAAGTAGCACTAATGAAATATGATACTTTGTTGGTTCTTCAAATTTGATTACGTAATTAAAATGTAAGTTCAGGTTGGGTTAATCATTGGCATTGATAAACATGTTTTATCAACATTCTATCAGATTTAAGAGTGCTTAACATTTTTAGAAACGTATTGCACTAAAACAGTACTGCTTATTAAGCATATAAGCGTGTATAGGATGGGGTGTTTTAAGGTGCAACGCTTCTCAACCTCGCTTTTAGGGTACACTTGCGTACCCGGAGCACATCGTAGGTGTCCCACCAAATTTGAAAAGATGTATTTAACGTCTATCCCAATTGATTTAAGTACAACCTTCATATTGAATTTCATGTAAAATTTGTTTGGTGTGCCCTACAATTTTTCAATTAATCCAAGTGTCCCCTCAAGTCAAAAAGGTTGATAAGTGCTGAGGTAGAGTATTTTTCTGCTATTATAAACATATTCGATAAGCAAAAAAACTCCATAAACTCACTTCTTTTTGCAACACGTGCTAACACTATAGATCGCAAACCTCCTATGCATACATTTTATGGATAATAGTTATCTGTTTTTTGAAACTCAAGAATGCATTACTTTTAAGAACGAAATAATAAGCGAAGTTAGAGTCAATGCAATTCATTTGACATCAAAGAGGGGTATGGAATAAGAAAAAGATATACAAAATCTGATGATATATTTAAATAGAGCTCAAAAAACTCAGTTTGACGTGTTTTTTTATTTTTTTTTGATATCTCAAGGTTTTTGATATATTTAATAATTTGTAAAATTCGAGTCCATAGACTTATAAAGTTTGAAATTCAAAAATTAATTTAGACCCGGCCCGAGTGAGATAATGAGATGAAATTTTTTTGACAGTCTTAGGGCGATCTAAAGATGTTTTTGGGAAAGTTTAGTTTGGGTCGGAGAAGGTTTTTGGAAAATAGCCATATAAGGCATTAATATTGTTTTGGTGGTAAATTAGTTACTAATTATTTTGGTAATACTGAAGATATCCTGTCCTCAGAAATCGAATATGGCGACCATAAGCATAAAAATAATCATGTGGCGGCACCATATTCCAATCACAGACGCTTTTATACCTCAATAGACCTTTTTCTGGACACTTTTCACATGTTATTTGACATTAACACGTACGCTACCATTGCTCATCCTTTGATTATATTTCATACTAAGTAGTGTTTGTTATCTACGGCGTCCCAGCCATCGCCGTCACAGCGGATCTTCGTATACAGCCCGGCATTGCTAACTACTATTGTGACACATATCCCTAAGGATATGGATCCCTTGCGAGACACTTGGATATGTGCTGCAATAGTAGCTTCAAAATTTCAAAAGTTTTTCATTTCATAATTTAATAAGAATTGTATGATATCTTCAATTATGAGACGATAAACAGGAAGTAATTCGATATGAAATGAAATTTGTGATATTTCAGAGATTGTTTCATTTTTAAAATGCATAAATCATTTTCCTATAATACTATTCTCAAAATATATAGTAATTATTAAAATAATAAATTTTTAATTAGATTTAAATGATATATTTTTTAGGATAATATTGAAGACAATCCTAACATTTCTCAAATACTAAATGAAGAAACAAAACAAAGCGATGAAAATCAATTAAATGATAGTGAAATGGCTGATGAAGACAAGGAAAATAAAGATACAAATCAGTTGGAAAGCCATTCAAGTGATATCGATGTGATTGAAGATGAAAGTTCTGATGACGAGGCGTCCACTGTCTCGCTTTGTTCGAGTTCTGTTGTCTCTCAAATGTCAAACTTGAGTTTCCTGAGAGACCAATATCTGCTTCAATCGCATTTACTCAGTCCTGATTACATAAACGAAGATCTTTCTGAGTCCTCAAGTCTTAATTATAGAGAATTAAGCACTGAAGTAGAGCTGAAACGAGGAGTTCGTGCTTATGTTCACACACCAAACACGGGACTCAACGGCAAACTGAATCTCATACTTATTCTATCAGTGAGTACTGTCATTGGTCTGGGAATCGGCAATTTCATTGGTTGGTCTAACCATTGGAAACAACAGAAACAGCTATCGATGGGTCAGGTCATGAAATTGAAGCAATTGCAGGACGAACTGGTCGTTTGTATGCAAAATCAGGCCAACACTTGGAATGAAACACCGCAACTGGTCGGACAAAATGCTAAAGTATTAATAGCTTCTTAATCTTTATTAGTCTTTTGTTAGTATATTATTAGTCTTTTATTAGTCTTTTATAAAATTGATTTGAATTGTAATCAACTATAAAGTAAATACTAATTAATGATTTGCTTAAATTGTAATAAATTGTATTCCCTTTAAAGGTTTGTTACAGTAATAGTGATTATTGGAAAGAAAAATTCGAAAAATTATTTTCTGAAAACAAAGGTTTAATGGAATTATTTGAGAAAACACAAAAACACTATCACTTAAAGGGAAATCACGACAACATTATAACTGATAAAGAATGTGATAACAAGAGCGCTAACGATGAGTTTCACAATTTAAAACTAGGCCTTCTTGTGAAACAAATGGAACACTTGCAGGTTTGCATCTAATTGTTATTCATATATTGTAAAAGACAAACATCTATTTATATAATATTCATTTGATTGATAGCTTCTTAAGACTCTGGAAGAAGTGAAATACAAAGGACTGCAGTCGGAAAAACGCGTTCAAGACCTTGAGGTCGAAAATTCTGAGCTCAAAATGAAATTAGTTGAGGAGGAAGAGGACGACGAGATGATTGTCAAGTCGTGGGGAAATCGCGTCGAATTACTTGAAAACGAAAATAAAGAATTGCGTTCTCGTATTGTCGACGACGAAGAAGAGGATTTAGTTGTTTTGCAGAATCTAAACGATAGAATCGCTGAATTGCAAACTGAAAACAATGAATTAAAAGCTGCTATATTTCAACTCGAGGCTCAAGTGGTTCACATCGGACACAATCCGACTACAAGCAGTCCTATAGATGAAGAATATTCTTTACCAAGAAATACAAAGTCCAATAATAAGATTCCCGTAAAGTTAGATCTATTGCGACAAAAGATCAATCAAATGGTGTTAGAAAATGATGAACTAAAGTCTACAATTGCAAGACTTCGGTGGTCGAGTGGCTCGAGTGTTACTCATGAACCTGATCTGACTCCAGATGAAGAGGAAGTCGAAAGCGCTTTAGATTTGTCTGTTCTCGAAGAACAGATGAATTCTTTAAAGGATATGTTAATGACTGAACAAAATGAGTCCAAAAAGTGGAAACAATTATATGAAGAAATGAAAGGCAAAAATGAAGACATTCTTCAAAATGGAAACAATGATAATAATAATAAGAAAGAATTTGACGAAAGAGTTGTTTATGATTGGATTTGGAATTCAACAAAAATTTTTAAAGAAGCGTTAGTCAGTGGCTCTTCAGTAGTCGGCGATCGACTTAAGTCGATGTTTGATCAGATTTCTAAAAGTGAATCAATAATTCCCAATGAGATCTATAATGGAATTAATGCGACGCAATCTATTTTATCAGATTTGAATCAACGCTTACAAAACAAATGGCAAAAACTCCAACATTTGAAAAGCAGTTTCGGAAATCAGAAAATCTCTTTAAAAATGGCTAAACTTTTAGAAAACACTTTACGTAAACTTCAAGACGCGGGAGAAAAGCTTATTAACAAAGAGAAGACATTGAAGTCTAGAGTCGAACACTTTTCAGGTCGGATTTCGAAACTCATTGAGAACTTGGATAATAAATGGAACGATCTTTTGAATAAATGGACCGAAAGATATTCCAAACAAAACATTTTTGAGGCCTCTGAAGATGAAACCAAAGAGAAAATAATACCAAATACTAATTGGTTTTTTGAACGCGCGAACTCTCGAAGAGTACAACAAACAGAAAAGGTTGAGCCCAACAAACATTCAAAAGATGTGGAAAACTCGCGAACCCTTCAAAGTGAAGACGAAGACAGCGATAGCGATAATCAGGAAAATTGGTATTTGAAAAAAGGAAAGAAATCAAGAGTTAATTTTGATGATATCGATAGTGAAAAATCCAAAGCCAGAAAAATTAAGTTGAAAGGTAGCCAACAGTTCTCTAATAAAGTTCATTACAGTTCTGCCAATTCAAAGCAGAGGTGAGGTGAGGATTGGCCTCTATGTTAAGCAAATATTCAATATATTTTGTAGATGTTAGAAACTCATTGTCATTCATATTATTCTTATTGTATTTAATATAAATTTATTATAATTAGGACTTTAATTGTTATCATTGACTCACGAAACAAATCAGGATTTTCTGATCTGTTTTTGTTCAGTTTAATTGTTTTAAGACTTTTTTGCATTAAAATAAGTTTAAGTTATAATTAAATTATAATTTACTAAAAATGATGGCTTGTGTTAAAGGTTATAAATATTATTGTTGTAAAGTTACAGAATTATTCTATTGGTATTCAAATACATTGTAAAATATTAAAGATATTAAAACTGTTGAAGTTCTTGATCGATAAATATGTAAAATTATGTAAAAATGTTAATTACTATCAAAATTGTATTTAAATAAAGCATTTAAGTATTCGCAAATATTTCTATCTTTGAGTTGAATTCGACAAATCGATTAATAATTAAATTTTAACTTTAATTATTAATAAAGTATTTTAGCTAAAAATAGGTTTACATTAATATTCAAATAGTACTTAAATTCGTACAAAAGCGAATATATTTCTATATTTGAATCACAATTTGATAATTACAATAAGAAGTTCTAGCGATGGATCAATTGGTAAATCGAATGCAGAAATTCTGTCAAATTATGGCAAAAAGTAGGACTACTTTGTTGGTCGAGTAAATAACTGTCTAAACTATCCTCACATTCGTTAACAAACGTTTGCAAATCATTTAAAGGGAATCCTTTTGCATAATATTCTTTGTTTCGTAAAAATCGATAACAATAGCAATGAATAAACAGAAACCATAAATAAATAAAATAATAAACCAGATATTTCTTCCTAAAGTTGCATTCAAACTTCTACTCAACAGAGTAGATCAGAGTAGAGGTTTTCAACCTGGCTTTCGCGGACCCCTAGGGGTCCGCGAGGAGTCTGAGGGGACGGCGAAGATTTTGAAGAAATCAATGAGGAGGGGTCCATAGGAAAATTTCAAGGGGTTCAGGGGGTCCGCGAAGTCTATTCAGTTTAATAGAAAATTAATTCTTATAAATAATTTGAATAGAGTATTGCATATTTACTTCCTTTTGCTTCAACTTATTTATGTGAAACTGCATTTTCAACTCTTACTTAAAAAACAGCTAAATAGATATAGAAAATTATCTAAATTCAATTGGATTCGATTCGAAAATAATTTGCAATTATATTAATCGAATTAATATGCTTTGTTAAGTCAAACAGACTCAACTTTCACTTAAAATATGCTCTTATATTGTATGGGGTCCGCGAATAAATTTTTACTAATGAAGGAGTCCGCGATGGACAAAAGATTGAAAACCACTGGAGTAGATAATACTAGAGATTCCCAAACTTTTTAGCTCGCTGATCACATTTAAGTCTTACGACACTCGCGGAGCACCAAACGTTTGTATACATTTTATACGTAAATAATACTTGCTATTGCTTCACAAAATGTATCACCTGAGGGTCACCTGTGATCCGCGAAACCCAGTTTGAGAAACCCTGCTCTATACAGTAGAATATTTGGTGCTAATCAAAGAAGACAAATCCATTGCACATCACGTTAAGTGTATGATTGAAGTTTAAATCGACGTGAATGGAGTTTTCGCATAGTAGGGGTGGGAAAACAGTTTAGAGCAGTGTTTCTCAAAGTGTGGTCCGCGGGCTGGTTCAAACAAGTCACTGACGCGCAACCAGTGTTACCAATCCCATTTAATTAAAAATCCCTAACGGGAGTGAAAAAAGTTCCTTTTTGTAGAAAAAATCTCTTTTTTAAATGTTTGTCCAACGAATACAGTGTGTCCAACGAATACAGTGTGTTCAACGAAAAACGCAACTCATGTGTGATTGGTTTATATCATGTAAAACGCTTTCTTACAAGTGGTC
>JAQGAN010000396.1:0-11217 GCA_034697745.1 Nothrus palustris
AAATACCAGATATATTTGGCCACTGCTTGCGGATTCATTCTATCAGTACTGGGATTAATGTTACGATATTCTATGGTAGACTTTATTGTAATTGGTATCCCATCTATTATTGTTTGGACGCTCTCTCTATACATGATGTATAACATAGACTTCTATCAGATCTACTATTTCATGATTATCTGCTATTATCTGAAAATGAAAATCAAACAAATCAATGATATGCTTAAGAATAACTCGTTTTACGTGAAACGTCATCGAAATATGAATATAATCTTTGTTATCACATCGTTTCATAACGTTTACAGTGAGATTAGTCGATACAACTCTATGTATTGGTCGAAATTCTTGTTTGTATTCCTGTTTGCATTCATGGCCTGTTCGGATACATTTATATATCAAGTTATATTCAAGAATTTGGATACAGTCGTGTCCATTATTCTTATGTATGCATCGTTTCTATTCTCTTCAGCACTAATCGTATTATTGAATTCTGTCTCTTCAGTACAATACGAAGCTAACCGTTCGTATAAACTATTGAATAGACATCTGATTAATTATTCGGATGACTTCACTCTCAGTAATAGAATTAAGGTATGGTATAATTATATCGCTATTTATTTTGCATGAAAGCAGTTCTAACATTTGCTTAAATACTAGTGAATTAACAAGAATGACCATTATTACCTAGCTCATATTGCAAATGTCATTTAAAAATATAATCGATTAGCGCGTGTGCTTTCAAGCTCTTATGCCAATTTTCTAATAATGAGAGGCGCTATTGAAATGGCAATTGAAAGGTGCTATAGAGATGTGGTATAGAGAGTTGCTATACAGGAGTAGACGGTGAAATAGTATATCGTCAAAAAGTCTGCAATTAGTAAATGAAGTAAAATTTTGATTTAAATTTGAGGGATTTCATGACAAAATGAACAAAGGATCAGCTTTTATATAAAATCATACCTTAACTTGTTGTAAATAGCTTGAAATTTCTTAACACCTGCTTATCAAAAGTTTCTAATCCTCTTTTATCTTAGAAGTCTTCCCAGATATAGCCCGCTTTAGCTGACAGGTGTTATACTTAAACTCTTTGACGACATACTCTTTCACCCTCTACTCCTGTACAGTTACATGTATTTTGCACATAGAAATAGAGTGTACTGTACAATACAGTATATAAGACAGAGAGTTTCTCAAACTATTTTGATTCGCGGATCACTTTGAGTTTGTGAACTTTTTTGCGGATCACAAAAGGTTTTAAAAGTTAATGAGTCGGAATTTGGAGGACACAAATGGGCGATTCTTGGTTCTATTTAGATGAGGGCTAATATTTTCAATTACAAATTAGACAATGGTCTGCAACGTAAGCCTAACATCTAACTCACGGATCAGCTATTAAGTTACTAGTTTTTTATATGTCCATTGATGACATGTAGTCCGTAAAACTCAGTTTGAGTATAGTAGTTATGTCAGTCGCCTTTGGGCAGAGGTAGAGAACACTTCTCTTTATAAAGAGTACTGACGAATATAAGGCTACAGAAACAGAAAGCCGCTCAATATATCCTTATTAAGCTTGATTAGCTCCAAATCAATTATTGTAATCTTTGTTCACCTAAATAATTATGGATACTAAACTATTAAACGTTTAATTGTCAATAATCTTCAATTAAACATAAAATATTTACTGAAATCTCGTACTTCAAAATTTAAATTTATGGAACAATTGGAGTAAAAGTAGTCTTGAATAAACCACTTTTCTATGAATCACTCAATAAAACAATTTAAACAAGCATTTAAACACAATTTAAACCCAACGCCCAACTTTATCATTCAAATTAACATAAGATATGAAAAGCAGTTTTAATTAATAAAATAAATAATAAGAAAAATACAATATAATGTCATATTAATCTCATTGAATAAATCATAAAAAGTTGTGAAATAAAACTATAGTAATATTCATAACAATTTATCAAATGATTTAGGGTTGAACATTTAATTATTTAGTAACAACGATATGCTGACATGTCATGTTTTCGATTCCAATCGTTGAAATAATCCAATCTATAAAATAATCAACTTTTGTATAAATACCATAACTACCAGTTCTTCCACATCCGATTCCAAATGATGATAATCCTATTGCATAATAGATACCAGATTCATGTTCAACACTCATAAGAGGTACTCCTGAATCGCCCTAAAGTGCATAAGTATAAATCGCATAAAAATGAGTAACTAAAGTTTAGTAAACCATTTAAACTTAATTTATTGTTATGCATTGATATAATAAATTGTTCACTATTTTATTCATATGAGATCAATTAGAGTAAATAAATTATGGATTATAGGTAACAGGATTAATTTTTAAAGATGAAGCAGCTGCTAATCAGGGTAAACATAAGTTCTACGTAAATTCAACACAGGTTTAAAGTTGTTTACCAAATATTAAAAGACATCAAACTTGTACTGCATCGCAAATTTTTAATAAACATTAAATTTTAAAGGATGTTATAGAATATTTTCATTCAGTTAGCCATCAGTATTAGTATCTTATAATTAATTTTTGTGCGCCTAAAATAGCCTTTAAAATGAGATAAAAAGTTGTTTTAGGCATTTATAGTCAATCTTTTATTGTTTGTAATATATATTTATTTAAGTAAATTAAAATTCAGAATGTGAGTTAAACAATGTTAATTGAATGGGAAAATGCCTTAAATTGTTGACCAGCTTTAACGACGTATTGAGATCTTTAAGACATAGAATCTGCATACCTAATGGTTCAGGTATTGAAATCAGTAATGTTGCAAATAGGCTTTAATTTGACCGATAGATTTATCATAATTTCGCAGATTTTAATTTGAAATAAACATTAAAGTTTAGCTTTTATTATGATTTGAATTCAAATACAGGTATACAAATACATGACTAACATAGGTATAGGTATAGTTTGCTTATATGGATCAATGGTATAAAACAGAGAAAAAAGTCATTTATTTTAAGAAGAGTACCTAATCCTCCCAAAATTCCCTTATAATCCTTTATAAATGTTGTTCAATCGATTTATTTTGATTTGATTCGAACTCATATTGGACTTAAAATATGATTAAATCACAAGCAAAAAAATAGATAAAACACTAAAAGCCCAGCCTTAGTGATCAGTTAACCATAAGATAGCAATCGCGATAATATGTCAAAATGATTGCTATTTGTAAAGTCTAAAACATTATTTATAAGAATTAGAATATTAGTGAATTAGCAATGAAAAGAATTATAAGCTTTTAGAAGTTGATTTTTGCCATACTAATTGTAAGCGCCCAATGTTTTCGCTATAATTATTCCTCAGCTTTTATTCTAATTTGATTGTTATCGTGATTTTGCTCTTAAAAGACTGAATTTATAAATGCATACCTGACACGAATCATGATTTCCGAGCAAATCTCCAGCACAGAGTATTCTATCAGTTAATTCTATGTGGTCTTCTTTTAATATATTTTTACATTCATTATAAGCTCCAACAGTGACTTCAGTTTCACGTATTTCATCGAAATTTTCATTACTATCTATAGTATATTATTAAACAGGAATATATCCATTAATACATGTTTGATATATTGATAACTTTGTATTTTTCATATTAATTTTAATTATTGAGATTTTAGATTATAGACCACTTTAGATATTATTTTATATAAATAAGGAGCATTATCAATTTATAATAATAATTAATGAATAATTTCTTATGTATGGTAAAAATAGAGGACAGGTTAAATTTACAAAATATGAATTTAAAAAGATAACTGAATAATCTAAAAAATTATCAAATTATCAATACAATTTTTAAATATAATTAGATTGAAGAAAAATACTTTAATCACTTTAGAATTATTGTGAAACTACTAAATAATGTGAATATACAGGATATTTATACAAAAATTATTTTATTGCTTACAGAATCCAGTTTTACCCCACCCCGCAATTCTTGCTTTGTTAGTTTTATTTAGAAGCAAGAGTTGAGGTAAACAAATAGGTTTATTATATCTTTTATTTAAGGGTGTTCTCAATGTTAATACAGCGATATCATAATCTTGTAATTCTTGAGAATATTTAGTATGGCATTTGATTTTTGATAAATGCTGAATATCTTTGTTATCCTTTAATTTTGTTGATCCGATCTTAATAGCGATATCATTTGGCTTTCTTCTAAAATTTAATTAAACTTAATTTATTGATCTTTGAATTGAATTGAGAAAAAGGAAAATTCATAATTTAAACTTAAACTTAATGCTCAATTTTGAATTATGAACTAAACGGACCCAAAAACACAGTGCGCGGCAGTCAATATGTGCCGTTCGGTTATAATAGTTCCGCCGCAAAGCAACTGATTATTATTGTTGGTGTCGAGAAGTGCTACAATCCATGGATACTTATTGGTCACAACAATATTTCCACCAACAATCCGTTTTTGACGAACTTGATTTTGTTGACCACATCTGCATAAGTCTTCTGAACTAAAACTATGAATATTTACTACAAATAATATTAAAACATTTAAAAGTATTAATTTCATTAATAATCTCATGAATGACTATATGAAAATCCAAACTAACGAAATTAAATTGTTCTTTTGGTTCTTTTTCATATTTTTTGTAGGCAAAACAGTGCTCATAAATCTTATGCAAGAGATGCACCTGTAATATAATTTTTGTCAATTTACAGATGACATCAACTTCAGTCTGTTTCTAATTTTTGAGAGATTATTAATTACTGAACCTTTCGTTTAAACTTAAACCCAATAAATGTTGTAAATGTGAAATAATTTGTTAGCAATCAAAATATATAAATCAACTTATTTATTGAATTATGTATTAAAATACCTTCTTTTATATGATTGACAACTTATTTGCCTTTTAATAAACTGTTATTTTCTGTTTTTGATCAAATATTAAACACTTTACAAACATATACTTTACATTTCATCAATCATTTAAATGCATTGACTAATAATATTAAAATGTTTTGTCACATATCAGAAAAGTAAAAGGATCTCTGGTTTTAACCAAATTGTATTTATAATTGGTATGTTTCGAATGTTACAGTGATATAAATCACAAGTTGACTCTTCCAGAACTTCAAAATCATTAGAAATGAATTAACAATTTGTTTGAAATAAGATTTAAATAAAATAATCAATTTGAAAAAAGAGACATATAATTGAATATTTGGGATTTTTTTACCACTTATAAATCAGTTCTTTTACATTTGATAAAGTTTATCAATTGACTTATTGATAAATCAACAATAGATTTAAATAAAACGGTCTAAGAAAATGCCTTTTGTAATGATGTAAAAATATCATATTTTTCAGATATAATATATAAAAATTAGATTTGAGATATAACTTAGAAATAACATAAGTTGTTAACCTGTTTAAACTTATCATTTAAACAAAGGTTCTCAGATTAAATCTTAATATTCAAAATAAATTTTGTGACACTTATTAGTTATTCTAGTCCTTCATCTCTGGAAATTAAAGAGTGATTATCTTTAATTCTAGTTAAGTTTAGTTAAAATTTAATAAAAATAAAAATTTTAAAAATAATTTTTTTATTGCATAAATTAATCTACAATTAAGTCATTTAAAGAAAGGAGAAGTTATTCACTTTAACCTAGTTATTAAAAATGGCAAATCATGACCAGAGATGGACGACAATTAATGAATGGAATGATATAAAATATTCACTCAAACCCATTGAGGTGGAAGAGGAGTATTGTATATTATAGTATAACAATCAAACAACCATAACATACAATCTAAAATTGATTAATTAGTTCTATAAAAATGATAAAATAATTGTTATATGAAAATAAGTCAACTGAAAATGCAATGATTTAAAAATAAAATATCACAACTGGTCTTCTTTAACGCTATTTTTACAATTTGTTCGTCAATTTACAGCTATGTCGAAGACCACAAGTATTGAAGACTGCACTCAAAACAGTTTATCAAATATTTTCGTTGAAAAAGCTTTTAGAAAACTTTGTTTAGTAATGCACTGAAGAGTTAAAAAATTCATTATTGAATTTTTATTATTATTCACAAAAATATTAGCACTTGTATTAACACTCAGACTTGTCCTCTTCAACTAAATATTGAGTGTCTTTGTCAGTATCGACAGACGTAGGATTCAGAGCTATTTGTCTGATTTGCACTAAAGGTGAGGATCTATGGATGACACTCGACGGCGGCAATACTGCCGATCCGCGGTCGAGCGATTTCTCATAATTATTGCTATCTAAGGGCACTTTTTTATCATATATTTCGTCGGGAACTTCATATAAGCCCGCGTTCGATGATATCGTGTCGTTGTCTAACTTCTTCAGATTATCGTCAGTTCCATTGCTTTCCAGATTACCCAAAGCGTCATACATAGGATTTGTGAAGTCTGTAGGTTTCAGATCTCCTAAATTGAATTCACCATCGAGTGGTTCCTGAAAATCATAATAGAATGCCATTAATTAAAACTTATGAAACGCAATGAATTGATAGCCTTACTCCTCCATTAGGACCATCGTTAGGACCGTTTCTCATAAAAGTAGGTCCAGTGAATTCGACATTAGTTCCACTACGGAATGACACACTTTGATTAGTGCCAAAACCAGGTTTACTGTAATTTAAATGATGACAAATTGAGAAAAGAGCAAAATATTTATTTGATGAGCAAAAGATAGCATTTGCTATCTTTAAAGTCAACATCATTTGAAATACTAGACATTGAATTATGAAAAATTCTTACAAATTTCGTTTTTTGAAGTAAGAGTAAAGACCGAATGTGATCAACAAAGTGATTATAACCACAATGATCGGTAATATAATGGAAGCAAATATTTTGGATTCAGCTCCAGTTAATTGGCTTTTAGTTATGTATTCTTCACAATGACTGCCTTCAAAGTTATTCAAACATTTGCAAATGATTTTAGTCGAATCCTGTTCACTAACAAGACATGAGCCGCCATTTCTACACATACAGCGATAGGGACGAGCTTTTTGTTGTTCAAAAGCTGCGTTACAATTGCCGTTCAAACTTAGGACAGAACCAGTTCCGTCAGGACACGAACATCGGTAACCGCCGGGAATTAATAGACATAAATGGGAACACGAGGAGCTTTGACAGGGATTCACAACTATATCAACAATAAAAACAAGTTAAGCATTGAGTTGAAAAAGTTTCCAAAGAATAACATACGAGATGTGTTGTATTTCTTTTCTTGGTATACTTTGACATCAGTCGCGTGTTCTAAAGATCGTCGGACACGCACTTTGACTCCACGTCCAAACTTGTCTTGTCTGAAGATCTCTCCCGTATCGCGAGTCACCCAATAAAGTTGGTCTTCAAACATGTCTAAACTCGAAGGATGATGTAATTCGCCGCTTATAACAGTAACTCTATTGGTGCCATCGAAATGAGCCGATTCTATTGAATTCAGTTTAGAATCACACCAATAAAGGCGATGTCCAGCTTCATAATCAATGACAAGACCAGTTGGATACCCAAGTTTTTCATTGATAATTAATTTTCTGCGCGAGCCATCCATCCAACTCGACTCGATTTTAGGCGATAACCCGGCGTCAGTCCAGAACATACGTCTATTGTTTGCAAAATTATAGTCAACTTAAATAAAAAAATACTTAAACAAAGATATTTTATAGATGACTTACCCTAATTCTGGGTCTAAAGCCAAGGAAGTCGGTCTCTCTAAACCATTAGTAACAACTGCTTTACGATAACGACCATCGAGAAGACTTGTAAATATACGACCTTTAGGTCTAGCGCTCGACAGTTCCATATCCATCCAATACAAGTTTCTGTTTTAATCAATTATTCATTCGTATTCATTAGTATTTCTTAATTTATTTATTATTTGTCTGTGTCTAACCTTCCGACCCAATCCACTGATATATCGACGGGTTTTGTAAGTCCTTTCAGTTCGAGATTTTGGGAAAATCCATTTCCATGCTCGGGATCACTCGGGTTAGGAATTACTGCTCTTTTTATTGTTTTCTCATAAGTGTCCGTCCAATAGAGTATATCTGAAAATGAAGATTACGTTAAACAGAGTATTCCTTTATTTGAAAAGTATTACAGCATATCTCACCTGATATGGGGTCAAAATCAATAGATTGTACGCGGCTTTCTCCTGCTATTAGAGACGATTGGTGTTGATGTGAAAGATCAACAGCTCTTACATCAGGTCCGTCTGCGTATAAGACATAGGCTGGGATATCACTCTTTGCAACACATCGTTCATCAGTTAACTCAAACCCTGGTTTACAACTACAGGCATACGTGCCTTCAATATTAATGCAAACTTGTGAACAATTATGACCAAAACCCGCGCATTCATTAATATCTTCACAAAGCTTTGTGTTGTTATGAGATATTTGATATCCTCTGCAATTAGAAAAGAATGTTTTATGAAATGTAATTGCAATGGCTTTTTAAGTAAGAATAGCCCAATAGATACCTCGGACAAACACAAATATATCCTCCGTCTCCAACTGCAGAACAATTATGCTGACAATGGCCTTTAGTTTCTTTATTGCAGACTCCCTTATGGCAACCCTTTTCATCAGAAAGGTCGCCGCAATCATCGTTATGGTCACAAACCTTCTCCATTGCAACGCACTGTTCGTTTCCACATTTGAATTGACTCGAGAGACACGGCATCGGCCACTTTCGACATAAAGTATGATTATTTTCGTCACTTCCATCTCCACATTCGTCCTGACCGTTACATATCTGCCAAAGAGGAATACATCTCTTGTTTCTGCACTGAAACTTTCGAGTTAAGTCACATTCAAAGTTCTGACACATAGACTCCAATTCATCGGTTCCATCGCCGCAATCGTCGTCGCCGTCACACAAGAAGTCGGGTCTCAAACAAACGGTATTATTGCACTGAAATAGTGATTCCTGACAGTAACGGCCATTAGGGAAACGAGTCGGACAATTGGTCTCATCAGAAACATCTTTACAGTCTTTGTTTCCGTCACAAACCAGCTTCTGTGGTATACAATGTCCACTTCTGCACTTGAACTGATCGTCTTTACACTTATAATCGAGACACTCTTTTTCATCAGAGCCATCGTCGCAGTCGTCGTCGTGATCGCAACGCCATCGCGAAGGTATGCACTTCTTATTACCGCACGAGAACTCACTTTCAGAACATTCTCTGTATAAGTCGACGCACATCGTGTTGTCCTCATCACTCTTGTCTCCACAATCGTCTTCAAAATCTGAAATAATCAAAATTTAAATTAATTTTTGTCACAAATCAAAATCTTGATTCGCACCGCATCGCCATCGAAGTGGAATACATCTGCCATTTTTGCATTTAAAGTCTCCAGAGCTGTGACATTTGGGACAGAATTCTGGATTTGTTTCATCGGTGTTATCCCGACAATCATCTTTACCGTCACAGAAAAGCCAACTGGGAATACATCGGTAATTGTTTCTTGAGGGACACTTTTGCCATCCAGTGCTGCAGTTTCGGTTTCTGCATCTGTGCGCCGGTTCGTCAGAATTATCACCACAATCGTCATCAAAGTCACAAAACCACAATTTAGGTATGCATTTGCCGTTTTCGCATCTGAATTGCGTGTCTTTATCGCATACACGTGTGTGACAGACAGACGGGTCTTCATCAGAACCATCAGAACAATCGTTGTCTCCTATTAATCAATTTGATAATTAAATCAATGGATAAATTATAATATATAGGAAAGAGTGCACATTAATGGTTACATACCGTCGCATTGCCACGAATCAGGTACACAACGACCAGTAGATTTACATTTGAAACTATGTTCACCACATGCAGTATCACAGAAGCCTTCGTCAGACTTATCACTGCAATCAGGAATTCCATCACAAATTCTTATTCTAGAAATGCAGGTCTGATTGTTCCTGCACTGAAACATTCCTGCTTTGCAGATAAAGGGCGGACAATTCAATTCGTCTGAACCATCTTTACAATCCTTGTCGCCTATTAATGAATTTAATTATTCAAACAACTCATATTGTGATAATATTAATGATTGCATACCATCACAGGTCCAAAATACAGGAATACAACGATCATCTGGTGCTTGACATCGATGCTGACCTTTGGTGCAATTAGCGATACAGGTTTTGTTGTCATTTTGAAGAACAAAATTGTTAGGACAGGCACAGGAATAGGTTTGTCCACCGGGAGATATGAGGCAAAGATGAGAACAGCCACCATTATTATCACCGCATGGATTATCGTAAGGCAATTGTTTCAAAGGGTGATAGATATGTATGTCATAAGGTCTATGAGATGTGTTTCTCAACACCTGAAGATGTTCTCCCGTGAATTTGTGAGCTTTGACTAAGCCTTTAGTGTTCCAATCGGTCCAATAGAGCCAATCGTCGAAAACAGACAAAGCAAACACATGAGGCACTGAACTGCCACTCAATACCGAATGTCTATTCTTTCCATCAAAATCTGAGTACTCGATGTAATCCAAGTGCGCGTCGGCCCAAAACACTTTATTACTGAAGTAGTCAATAGTGAGAGCGTTCGGCCAAACGAGTTTACTTTCATAGGTCACTATTCGACTGAAGTTATTGCCATCCATTCCGATTTTGCCGATACAAGAATGATGTCCCCAATCAGTGAAGAATATGTATCCAATTCCGGGATGTACTGCAATGGCGCGCGGGTCAGAAATGCTTCTTCCGAGGATAGTCTTGCGATGATTACCATTCAATTCAGCGACTTCTATATGTTTGCTCGTTCTGTCCATCCAATAGATCTTTCTTCCGACCCAATCAATAGCAATGCCTTCTAAGCCATGCGCCTCATGTCTGATGACATTCTGCTCACCGGTTCCGTTAGTGAAAATTCTGTTAATAGTCTTATTGCCGACGTCTGCGTAATAAAGACGTTCTTCTCTATAATCAAAATCAAGTGCGACCACGTTTTTCAAATCCATTTTAATGAGATTATAAAGACTGCCATCAGTGCTAACATTTCTTAAGTAATATCTGTTGCTAAATATAATCCATGGCTCGATATTATCTCTTCTTTTGCAGACGTGTCCATTCAATTCTCTTTCATAATAGGTTTCATTGCATTTGCAATAATAAGAACCGGGAGTATTGAAACAGTATTGACTACATTTGCCTTTAAGGG
>JAQGAN010000397.1:0-11212 GCA_034697745.1 Nothrus palustris
AGAATTTTTACATTGCGTTCAGTCATTTGAAGTTTATTTATTAGAATTAATTTCTTACTCCTGTTATTTGTTATAAAATATAATGTTTTGATACCATTTCTAATGTATTGCTTATCGTTTCCATTATTTACAAGTTTTATAATATCACTCAAGTATTCATTAGTAATGATGTATATTAAGCTCAGGCCTGAGTCTATGCTCGGCTCGAGGGATCTTTACGAGCGCTTCACGAATTCATCTTATATTTTATTGTAATCAATGATAAAAGTATTGTTTGAATAAATTTTGTTTTAAACAAAGCATTATAGGAGTCAATAAAATTTGAAAATTCAGTTTTAATTTTGATTTCATTTGATTTCCAGTTTATTCTTCAAGAGATTATTTGACGACAATATTAATGACAAAAAAGTATCAATTGATTCAAATTTATTAATCAAATCATTTTATTATATGATTACAGATATGTCTATCAAATCGAAAATAATGCAAAAGTCATTCAGAAATGGATTTGTGGTTTGAAAACACATTTAGAACAAGATTTCGATTTCCAGATATAGAAAGCATTAATGGATTTGGGATTAGATCTCATCTAATCAATAGTTGGCATCAGATTTTTGCATACTTTCTATTGTGTAAGCGTTTAGTCATAAACACGAAAACCGGTCAAAGATCCGACTCTAAGACCAGTTGTAGGGATGGCTAAACCCAAACCGCTCACAACTCATTGCACTTCGAGTTGAGAAACCCATAGAGAGTTAGAATCAACACATTTTAGATTAGATTAGATTTTCCTCTTTTCCTTCAAATGAAGAACACATTTGAAGTTCTCGAAGAATCGAAAACTACGGCAAACAATGGTTTGAATTGTCGTAGTTTTGATTCATATCAACAAATAATCATATAATAGTTAGGCCGCAGAGGCTTTAGTGCAATGTTTGATAAAATGATGTCAACAGTTGTCAACTCATCTTTTTTACAGGAAATCACTTTTAGTGTCTTTGGATTCAAGACGTCATTGGAAGTGATGTAATGTCTTAAGTGATAGACAAGAAGGTAAAAAAGTGTTTTGTATATTCCAATATCACATATATTGTGGTCAAATAATCTCTTGTTTAATAAATTGAAATTTTTATCATTCAATTGTTTGAATAAAAACTTGATTTTTAACTCAAAACTTGTGTCTTATATTTGTTTAATATTTTGTTCAACTAATCAATGATTATATTCATTAGACTTGAAGTGAAGTCAATTAATGTCTAATAATTGAATTTAAAATATATTTTAATTATGAAAATACAATATTAGGAGTAAAGCAAAGCTTAAACTATAAAATGAAAGATCAAATCGTATGTTATATATCGATAAAACAGCTTAAATATGAAAAATTATTGAGTGTGTGTTTGGTTTTGATTACAATTAAATTAAATACTTATAGCAATGATTGGGATATTTTAGGACTTATTTTTATTTGTCATACAAAATGTTAATGAACTCAATATATTATAAAAATATAATAACATGTTTATGATATCCATTGGTTTATTAATTGAACAGTAGTTCGCTTGAGTTCCAAACACAGAATAATTGTTTTTGAGTTTAGATCATATTTCAAAGTTATATGAGTTAATGGATCTCTAATAAAGTATTTATATATTCATATTATTTAAAAGTTTTCAATTTCTAAATCCATTCAACTATATTATAGAAAAATCATTATTATTGAACTTATTTTAATAATAACGGATCGCTTGAGTTCCAGACACAGAATTCATTGTATATTGAGGTCAAAATTCTAGTTCAAAGTTTGTTTCTCTAATTCAGTCATACAATTCTGTTTTCATAAATTATAGAGAAAATGAATATTATTTTGAAGTTTAAACTTATTTTATATATATTGAGAAAAATATTTAAAATATCAGTTTTAAATTTAGCGAAACTGATTTGTTTATTTGCGTTAATCAATCAGATTATACTCTTATCTATGGATTATTTAGAATTTCCATATAATGTAAAATTAAATGTAATAAATGATAAAAATTATTTGCCGACCATTACTTTATGCACCGGATATTTGGATACTTTGTTATTAAATAAAAGATTAGTAAAATTTTACAATATTTCTGATGAATTAATATTTGATTTGAAGCGTAATTTGCAAAGAAGTTATTATCACAACTCAACTGTTGGGAAACCGATCACAACGGATATATTGCAAAATCAACCTCTGCTAAGACCAGATTCTATAACAGCATAAAGCATCAATTCTCTGATAATATCTTAAATATTACATTATCTGCGAATGAGTTTATTAATTGTTCAGCAGTTTTGCATAATATAACAGATTTAGAAAAAGTAACTATAATTGATTGCGAAGAATATTCTAAAGTCAAGACATCTATTAATGGATTTTTAGGACAGTGTTTTACATATTTCAGTGATATATCATTTGAAAAATCATTGGTTTTAAAAGATAATGATTTCATAAATTTGAATATTGATAATAAAGCTTTTGAAAGTATAACAGGATTTATTAACAACAATCCTTTGCTTTTTATACACAATCCTAACAATTATTATACATATAAACAGAATTTAAATGAAAGACTCAGAATATCTGATGGATTATTACAAAGATTTGCATTTAGTCGAACTGAAGTGAATTTCATTTCATTTCCATATATGAGTGATTGTCAGGATTATAGAGGTATTTGTCTATAAACTTATTCTTATATACTCTTAAATATTGAATAAGTTATTAAAGTTATTAATAATAACATTGTTTTTAGCGAATGAATTCCGTTCTCATCAAAATTGTAAATATATTTGTGAACGAAATTTATATGAGAAAGAATTGAATTGTACTCCAAATCCATTCATTGATCGAAACATACATTTATTTGATATTCAAAACATTGAAATCAAATTTTGTAATAAATCTCATTTGAAAGTCGATAAGAATATCTGTAAAAATCTGTGTAAACAGGATTGTAATGTTGATTATCTCAATGTTATCGAATCCTCTCATAAGTATTATAACAAAAAAACTGCTCAATCTTTAATTTTAAGTATAGAGGCCCGAAATTTGCCTATTTTTCAATATAATTTTGAACCAAAATATTCTTTAGTTATTTTTATGTCAAATATTGGAGGAATGATATCGTTATGGTTTGGATTAGCGGTCAGTGATATTTATATTATTATAAAAAAGGCATTAAAATTGATTATTCAGTATATAATTAAAACTTTACGCGCGTTAACTATTTTCAAGAACTTTCCAAATATTATAAAGAAATTCAGAAAATGGGTTAAGTATTTGTTGAGATTTAAGTGGAAATTATGGATAAGAATAGTTTGCATTCCTTTTGTTTTATATCAAACAATTGAATTAACTCTAAATTATCTCAATTTTTCAACAAATGTAAGAATAGAATTAATGCCATTTATTAATGAAAACGGATTTATTTCAATGCAAAAAATACCAGCGATTACTATATGTAATGATATTATTATAAATAAGGATTACTTCTCAAAACCTGATATATTGACTATTCCTGAGGTCACTCAAAATGATTTAAATATTTATTTGAATTCTTCGAGAAAAGAAGAAATTATGAAAATAAATAAAATTCAAAAGAAAATCGTGTATTTGTTTATATATTTTCGAAAAATATTTTTAAATTCTAGAGTTGAGAAATTGATGCAAATATTTGAATATCTTAATAAAAAGTTAAAAATCTATTTACTATCAAATGAAACACAAATCCAAAGTAAAACTCATATTAATTCAAATTTTGATTTTAAAAAATTTCAATTTTACGAAAACCATTTTAATTGTGAATTAGGTATTAATACAGGTGTGAAGTGTAAAAATGTCACTCAAATAGTCACTACATTTTCTTTTTTGGGAAAATGCAATACATTTTTGAATAATTTGAATAATTATTATAAATTTGACGAAAAATTTCAGTTAAGAAATGCTTACAATTTGGTGACTATCAGTGGACCGTTTCATTGGGATTATAATTATTTAATGAGCAGATTATATATTCATTCATCTGATTCTATGCCATCACATGCTTTCCACGACATGATTGGCTCTGATTTCAAACTTTATTCAAAATCTTATTTAAATGAATTCATATTTAAGAAACTCGAGAGTCCTTACGATACAAATTGTAGAAAATATTTGAATGAAAGCAGAGCTGACTGTTTGAACACATGTTTAACTAATCATTACATTGAAAATAATAAATGTGTTAATAATGAAGATTTACTTATAATGTTTAAAATATTTTCAAATGATATCAAACCCAACATAAGCTTCTGTAATACCAATAATAAAACTTTGAGTTATGGAAATTGGATAAAGAAATGCAATGCTAAATGTCTGGTTTCATGTGATGAACAAATATTTGTCATCGAATATATAACGACAACAGTCTTTGCTACCACTCATTCGGATTTGGATTTTCATAAAACTTATTACACAAACATTATTTATATTCCAAATATGGTATTCATGGAGTATATCATTGGTATCGCAAATCTCTTAAGTTTATGGCATGGAATAGATATCACTTTCATCAGGAATAAGATTTTTGATATAATTAACGATTTAGTCTTAAAAACAAAATTCAAAATAAAAATTCAACAATTATTACAAATATTAATAGAGTATTTTCGTTTACAACAAATTAGCAAAAAATCAATTAAAATATTTAATTCAATGATAAAACACTCTAAGGTAAGAATCATAAGAACTATAACAAAAGTTGCATTTTTGACCATAACTTTTAAATATTACTGAATTGAGTAAAATAATAAACAAACAATTTGATAAGAATGGTATTTAATTTTAAACTTCCAAATGTAGGGAAATGAAAACGATATTTAATATTTTAGATCAGGGCTGTCCAACTTCAAACCACTGAGGCCGCATTGTACCTTAGGTACCTACCCGCGGGCCGCATTATAAAAATCTAAATATTCCTATTCCTATACTGAAACATATATCTGCCCTGCAATGATCAGATGTATTGAGCACAAGCACACAAGTAACAATTCAACTCATAAGGTCCAAAAACATTTATTTAAATTTAATACATTGTAAACAAATATAAAAAACATTAAATCTGCTTATTATTAAAACGTACATGAAAGGTATTTTTAATAAATGATTGGCTATCAAAAGTTTACTATGATTTTAACAAGACGACGAAGTTTTTTCAAGAGCCGCTCCTTTTTTTGAAAGAGGAGGAAAGTGTGAACATTTATTTTTGGAAATGGAAGGATACTGTAAGGCAGTTAACTGTAGAAACACTCTGCTTGGAACTCAAGTGGGCCGCGCAAAATTAACTGGCGGGCCACCAGTTGGACAGCCCTGTTTTAGATGATAAGTATAAGAGTTTTTGATAAGAATGCTTACCACTAGCCATAGCTGGTCCTTAATCTCATGGGAATACAAGGGTAGACTTTATTGACTGAGTTAAATTTAATAATGCAGGGCTTGGCAATGTTTTCGAGCTTAGGTTATGTTAGGTTAGGTTAGGTTAGGTTAGGTTAGGGGAGGATTAGATGGCATATATCGTTACCAAATTCAATATAATAAACCCATTAAAGTAATTGAGAGATTCATAGAAATATATGTCAGAGGAAATTGTTTTTTATTAATTTGAACTATATTTCGATATCTATTTTCCAACAGTTCATAACATCTCTAACATTAACTCTATTACTATTACAACAATTAATTAAAATAACTATTAGTTATTCAAAGTTTGAGACCGTTATCAATATTAATGTTCAACAGAAGACGGAATTAGAAATAATACCCGCCATTAGTTTTGTTTTTGAAATTTCTGTATTAGAAAAAAATAATACATTTAGAAAAAATTTTGGAAATAAAAGCTTTAAAGACAATGATTCGTTCATTAGAAACAACAACAGCTTAATTCTGGATGAGTTTTATTTACAAAATTATTCCAAAGAAAGTTTATTTCTTGGCTCTTATAATAAACATTTGAGTAAATATTTGAGAATTAAATCTGGGAATAAATTATTTAATTTGTCTTTAATCACACAATCATTTGATAGTTTTATAATCAGAGATAAACGAAGAGCTTTGGATCCGTTAATTGTTTCGACTTTTATTTTCGATAAATATAAAGAAGATTTCAAAATAAATAAAAAAGAGGCGGAAATATTCAGTATATTATTAAATGCAGATATTAATCGTCTTTGGAATGAAATAGGTTTTAATACACATAATGTGTTCGGCTATTTTATACATTCAAATAGTTTGGATTCTATCAAAAATCTAGAAAAATATTATTTTCCATTGGATGCGTCCTTTGATTTGAGAGCAACCAAACAGTTATATATTGAAAGTACAAACGGAAAGTGTAGTCATTATAATACAAATAACAGACCATTTGACGCCATTTCACAAACTGTTTGTCTGAGAAAATGCTATAAAAATTTTTGTCACAAAATATTGAATTGCAGTTCATTTAGAATTCAAGAAATTATTACTTCAATAGATTCTGATGGAAATGAATTGCGATTCTGTTCACAAGAATTAGATAAAGAATGCGATCAATTAATTAATACAAAACGGGTTAAGACAAAATGTCTGGAGTATTGTCCAAAGGATTGTCTCAACTTTGATGTCCAGATGTTTAAGTACTATAAAGGAAAAGATAACAGAATTGATCTGTTTTGGGACAATTTCTATCCAATGATATGTTATATCGAAACTCCAGTCATGACATTCACTGAATATCTGTGTTATTGCGGAGGACTTTTAGGTCTATGGTTTGGAAGCAATGCTAACCTTATTCTCAATCAGTTTACAAATCAACAAAATAGAACCCAATTAAAAGAAAAATTTATTATTTTTTTGCTTTTTATTATAAAATGCATTAATGCCTTTTTAACATATTTGTTGAAAATTGTGGTCAAATTTGAAAATTCATTAGAAAACAGTTAATTTTTGCAACAATTTGGGTGACCATAGTTTCAAATTTGATGCGGATTGTATTCTTATCAATATGATGTCACCCGATTCAGGATTGATAATTAATTAGTTAGAATTTGCTCCTTAAAATTTTACAGCACTTGTGTTAATTAAGACGACCAAATGTATATTATTCAAAAATTGAAGAGGC
This sequence comes from Nothrus palustris, assembly GCA_034697745.1. Classification (NCBI taxonomy): domain Eukaryota; kingdom Metazoa; phylum Arthropoda; class Arachnida; order Sarcoptiformes; family Nothridae; genus Nothrus; species Nothrus palustris. The sequence goes on from JAQGAN010000397.1 coordinate 7,167, forward strand.
TCAATTTTTTTAATTACCATAATTAATCCAAAAGCCATAAATGAACTTATTGACTTTAGAATGGCGCATATCACTAATTACTATACTAAGTTAGTTTGAGAAACTTTCTCTATTAGGTACTGAAAATTTAAAGATTGAGGTCTAACAAACATTAAGAGGCTTCATAGCATACGATAGCCATTACACAATCTCACATTTTTAGCAGATTTTTAGCACACAAATTTCAACTAGTGTTGTTTCAGATTTGATTTCAGTTTTGGAACTGCAACAACACTAGTTGAAACTATCTCTTTATAGGGCACTTTGCATACAATTGCTGTTTATTTAAATTTTAATTAAATGACCTTTCTTTATGCTTTTTTATTAATTATTTACTGTGCAATAGACATAAATATTAGACTATAACTCAAGTTATGTAACACAAACACTTCATCTCAAGGACAGAAATATTGGTGTCTTTGAGATAATTTGTAAATGTTCCATCAATAAAATCATACCATGTAATCAAAGTGCGACTTTTCGGTGTCTTTAAAAAATCAGAATCTAATTCAGATTTTACAAATTAATATGAAAAAATAGTTTTCAAAAGTTACAAAAGATTTAAAAATTTTCTTTCAAAAACTTGATTTTATTTCTTATAATATTTAAGTATAAAATTTATTAAAGTAATGCTATTCTACATTTATTATTAAAGATTTTCGGTTAAAAAAGAAAATTAAAACAATTTTCAATATTTCAATTAAGCAAAGGTTTTAAGTAACAATTTCTCAAATATAAGTTTTTAACGTCGAAACATTTTGTCTTTATTTTTAACTCCAGAATGAGTTATTTTACCCGCACTAACCGCGGGTTCATTTAACTCAAATAAATACTATAAATATATTAAGCTAAAGGATTAAAAGTATCATTACAGGTATTTCACAATTGGCAGGTGTTTGACAAGTGTTGTATCTTAGAGTTTGTTAAACTTAGGCATTAGTTTATTAAAGATATTAAAAAGTCGTTTACTCCGGAATAATAAAAGTGAAACTTTTAATAAGATAACCCATTGAATTAAATATTTTGCCTCAAACAATATTAAATACTTAAAGAAATGAATGCCATTTGAATTTAATATATCAAATATTAGATATAATAGGATTATTTGCCATTGAATTAGTTTTCTTATAACAATATTAGCGATAATAATATTAAGAAATATAAAATATAAGATAACTTTTGATAAAGTCCTTCAAATATAGAGAAAATGAAAATATAATTTCAATTTTATTTGTATTTCTTTAACATTAACGTCTTAAGTACATAATTATGAATTTATCACTAAATTTCTCAATATTTTCACTAATAATTTGCATCCATTTATGTTCCGCTACTTTATATCCTCGAGAATCAGAAACGCGTGAAGTCGTATCACTCGATGGTTTCTGGGATTTTAGAGCCATTCCAAGAGCTGATGATATAAACACTGGGTTTACGCAAAAATGGTTTTCACAACCTTTAAAAAAGGTATGTACAAAATTATGGCATTAAAATGCTTGAGAGAAGCATTTAAATTATACTTGAGTTCTTAGTCACTTTATTATTGTGTTTAAGAAATCTTACTAATCGTTATGTACAGTAGAGTATAGTATAGTATTCATCAAAACGAGACGAAAATTGAAAATTTATTTTATAACAAAATTACAATTTAAACAAAATAAATGCTATCATTAAATCCATTTAAATCAACGAATTAAGGAAAAAACTTATTTTAATTAATAGACAGGAAATGTGATTCCAATGGCTGTTCCGTCGAGTTATCAGGACTTAGTGCAAGACAGAGAGACCAGAGATGACTGGGGATGGGTTTGGTATGAAAAACAATTCTTTCCTCCCAAACGATGGTTAGAAGAGAAGAGAAAGGTTTTACTTAGATTTTCGAGTGTAAGACTCAATAGTGTTGTTTACTTGAATGGCATTAATGTTGTGAACCATACGGGCGGACAATTGCCGTTTCAAATCGATGTCACCTCTAATCTCATCCCTAATAAACTAAATTTGTTGACAGTGGCCGTCAATAATGTCTTATCTCAAGAAACACTACCGCAGGGAAAGATCACTTATATGACTGACACTAATCTCTATCCCAAAGGATTTGCTGAAACTGAACAGAATTTCGATTTCTTTAATTACGCCGGAATTGATAGAAGTGTTCACTTGTATGGCATTCCGCAGACATCTATTCATGACATAACTCTTCAGACTTCAATTCAATCCACAACTGGTGTCATAGACTATAATGTTGTTTATGAAAGTAAGGATCAGATTAAAGATCTTCAGGTCTTTATTGAAGTGTTTGACGCAAACGACGCTTTAGTGAAGACACAGACTTCAGACCTTATCGGAAAAATAGAGATAAGTAATGCTCAGCTTTGGTGGCCGTTCACTATGAATGCAATCGCTGGATATCAATACACAATGAAGTTTAACTTAATTCAAAACAAAACCATTTTAGACACTTATTATCAAAAAGTTGGCATAAGAACTGTTAAAGTGACGGAAACACAGTTTCTTATAAATGATAAACCATTTTATTTTAGAGGTTTTGGTAAACACGAAGATTCAAATGTAAGTCTCAAACAAACTAAAACAGTTAATGATTAAAATAGATTATCATTTTAGTTGAGAGGAAAAGGTCTTGATTTGCCTCTAATTATAAAAGATTTTAATCTAATTAAATGGTTGGGCGCGAACTCATTCCGTACTTCTCATTATCCCTACTCTGAAGAAATTATGGACCAATCAGACAGTCAGGGAATTGTAGTAATAGACGAAACTCCAGCCACAGGAATGTCATATTTCGGCGATTCTGTACTCAAATTACATAAACAAATATTCCATGAGCTCTACACTCGAGACAAGAACAGGCCATCAGTTGTGATGTGGTCTTTGGCTAACGAACCGGGAAAAGACCCGAATGCAGGCGAATATTTCAGACAATTAGTAGAATATGCGCGAACTGTAGATAATAGTCGTTCATATAGTGTCACCACTTATAGAGATTACGACAAAGACTTAATTACAAGACATATGGATGTGGTTATGCTTAACAGATATTTCGGTTGGTATAGAGACAAAGGCATTATTGAGACTATTGCTAATCAAATGGTTCACGAAATACAACAATGGCGTTCATTATATAAGAAGCCTGTTATGGAATCAGAATATGGCGCCGACACTAATGCTGGCACTCATGATGTATTACTTGATTCAAATAATTTATATGAATATGTTTTTAAAATTAGGTTATTATTCTCTATGTATTGATTCACTAATTAGAGTCCGTCTAATATATATTCCGAAGACTTTCAAACAGAATTACTTATGGAATATTTCAAAGCTTTTGATAGATTAAGAAATATGACGGATTCTTATTTTATTGGAGAACTTGTTTGGAATTTCGCTGATTTTAAATGCAATAGAGGTTTGAGATTCAAAAATACTTAACTATTGTTACAAAAAGTAATAACTCTTCTGTTGTATTGAATATGTTTAGCACAACAGGAAAATTGGGGTATTTTTACCCGCGAAAGAGTACCCAAAGCGGCCGCAAAAGTACTCCGATGTCGGTATTGGAAACTTGCGGGAATGTTGAAAGAAATGGCGGACCCGGACTTCTATTGCTCTCCATTTTAATACTTATTCATATTAAAAATTAAAGCATTAAATAATTGAATGAATTTCTGTATTTCATTATTAATAGTATATAAAAAGGTTTGTGTTAGGTTTATGTCAATTAATTAACTATAACATAATTTGACATAGTAAAGGTGTTCAATTCTATTGAAAATTATTATATAACTAGGGGGAGGGCCACCCGTTGCTTCGCAACTTATTGTATTTAACCCATTGTTTAAAATATCCCTTAATCTCAAACCTGTAGAGTTGACTAATTTCAAAATTTAAATCACTTTAATTCTAAACCATTGTTATTAAAAGCATAGTTATATTTCAAAAATTTAATTTTTTTTAAAAAGTTTAATGTATTGTTGAAAAGCATTATTGCG
>JAQGAN010000398.1:0-11211 GCA_034697745.1 Nothrus palustris
GGATTTGAAAAATTATAAAATTATTGTCAATAATTATTACAAATTCAAACTGAATCCATGTATTTGTGATCAAAATAATAAACAAATTGAAAATTCAGAATTTTCCGAGAAAATGCAAATATCTTGCATACCATTAGGTCTTAAAGCAACCTTTGTTTCCTGTATTCGATAACTTAATGTTTAATTATTTCAAACCAACAAAATATAGCGAATCCATTGCAAACATGTCGAGGAATCCAATGCCCTGATTGTCATTTTCAAAGAAAAATTGATAACTTTTCCAAAGATATCGGTTAGTCTTGTTGTGCATTTGCTTTGATTAATTAAGTTTTGCATTAAACAACTTTTCCTGAGCTTTAATAAGACTTAAAACAACTACAAAGAATAATTGTGAAAGTGATCTCAATTTATAAATTGGCTTTTATATAATTTTTTTGTTCAATTCCTTCTTAATTGTCTAATAAATGAAGTAATGATTTAGATTGCTTTTGAATTTAGTTCATAAAGAACTGCAACTTTATTTAGTACTGTATTTTCCAAAAGAAAGATTGTTTTTATTTAGAAACAGAACTTTTGTTAATTGGTTTACGTGTAGACATCGATCGCATGCTATGCTTCCAAAACATGCCTTCAGAAAACCTAATGTTTGAGTTCAGCTTCGCTTATAAATAATGAATTTTCTGAATCAATGAACCATTTGATGAAAATATTATAAGTTTCTTAAACTTAAGACAACTTATAATTAAAGCGATTCAATACTCAAATCATAAATTTAAATTCTTCTTAAAGTTTGTTTAAATGAATATTGTTTTTTGCAATGTGTGCACCAATTAATCAATAGTCAAAAGGAGCCGAAGTCAGCAGTGCTGACACAGCTTTAGTCTCTATAGCTCTCAGTTGTTGAACAATTGTGACTCACTCTCTTATCTCTTAATCAATTTAATAATTTTCAGATCAAATAAACTTTGAATTGTCTTTTTATACTTCAAGTTTGGTCTATATTTTTAAATAGAAATACCGACTCATGAAAGAAAGCGTTGGGAAGAAACCAAAAGAAGATTATGGATTTACAAATACCATTGCATGGAAGAAGTCATCAAACCGGGACTTCAAGACCCGTGTTGTTGGTTAGCTTGTTGTTGGTGTCTCGTATGCCTCTTTCCAAGATGTTTGCCTTTGTATGACTACAACATTAACTTATTTCAAAACTCAACTCATTTAATAAGTGAAACATTTATTTTATAGATAAGAATGCTTTCTCTATTTCGTCTATTTATTGATGGATTTTATAAAAAGTTTATTTTATATCATTCTTAAATTAATAATAAATTAAAGTTTTGATAAACGATTTATAAATTTATTTTTTGAGTCAAAGATTCAGAAATAAAACTTCAAATAACTATTTTGTATTGAAGTTTCTAATTGAGAAAGTTGTGCCACTTCATTGGACATCTGTTGGACGTGATTTTCATATACAATTCCAGTTCCACAACTTTTTGAACCATAAGTGACTTTACCATCAAATTCATTGATTTGCAATTTAAAGTCTGAATCGATTGTTTGAATTATACAATTGAGGTGTTCTTCTATATCGGCCAATAACTGTTATAAGTATACAAAATAAAGCAATAATTGCAACTTTATTTATAACTTTAAAAGTAGTCAAGTATTTGTTAAGTATTGATGAACTGACTTGAATCTCATTATACCAAATACAACAGCCTTTCTCTTCAACAAGTCTCGTATCATAACATCCCTTGCCTTTCGTATTGCAGTTTGAATGATACCATACTTTTTCAGGAACTGCAGATACAAGACTAACAGCTAATCCCATTCGTTCAGCTCTTCCTATCAGTTAAAACAGACATATTTTAGTGCATAAACAAAATGCAATTATCGAATACACACCGACGCGACCGATTCGATGCAAATAATTAGACTTTTCGTCGGGAAGTGTCACTTGAATGACAAATGGAATTCCTATAATTAATCAAATATGGATTTGAAATAATCTTAAATAATCTTAAATAATATGAAATAATTTTAAATAATATTAAATAATCTTATATAATCTTAAATTGTGCGGAAATGATAAACAGACGATTAACAATTGTTTCTAACCTGAGATATCAATACCACGGGCGGCCACATCTGTACAAATAAGAAATTTACAATTTTTGGATTTGAATTTGTCTAAATTATCTTTTCTTTCTTGAGGTTTTCGGTCTCCGTGAAGGCAAACACATGAATAGGCATTATTTGGATTTCTGTGACCTGAAAACAAATCATTTGCAACATTACATGAATTGAATTATAAACTAATGAAAGCAGACCTCCTCCTAAGCTATTGAAATAAGCCTCGAGATTATCGCAGTCCTGTTTGGTTCGACAGAATATAATCGCCTGATCGATGTTCAACGCATCGATTGCTTTAACCACATATTCACCTAAAAGAGAAACAAATAACTAAATGCCAATCAATTATTAATTAAATCATACCTTTAAGCAACTTCACGGCTTCACTAAGAGTTTCTTTATTTGGTTGATTATAATTAAGAGCATCTCTTTTGTGAACCTCATCTGTTTTGATAGAACGCTTCAATGATTTCCATTTCAAGTCATCTCTCGGATCAACTCTAAAGACGACGTGATGTACAGTTTCGGGAACGGAATCTTCTCCCTAAACAATTATATAATATTAATTAATGATAGGTTTAATTATTAAATTAATTATTAATTAAATGACAATTATTAATTATTACTTGATTATTATTACTTAATTACTACTTAATTACTACTTAATTATTAAATGACAAACAGGTTTATAAGAATACCTTTAAGTCAACCCAAGTTGGAAAGAACATCAATTTTTCAGCTAATTTTTTAACATCAAAATTATGTAAAGTCGCAGAACAAACAATCATTTGCAGACGCTTTCCGTCGTCGAACATTCTCGGAATTAATGAATGCAATTTTGTGATGAGATTAACATTTCCCGTTTGTAAGAGTCCGTCCACTTCGTCGATCACAAAAAATCTTTTAAAGTCAATCAAATTAATTATCAAAACAAATAGAAATCAAATAACTTTCTCATAAATATGATTACCGACAAGAATCTAGCAATAAATGACCGGTATTTACAAGTTCTTCAACACGACCAGGAGTTCCAACAACAATATCAATTCCAGCTTCGAGTTGAAAGATCTGTTCTTTAGCACTGACGCCGCCCACTAATAGCGCTTGTTTTATATCTGGCGTTAAATATTGTTTGAATGATTTAATGCAATCATATGTTTGTTGAGCCAACTCTCTGGACGGCTCAATGATTAAAGCTTTCGGACCAATCGATTTTTGGCTCTTCGACTTTGAACTGCTGGCACTTGTGTTCGAAGACAATTGATTTTTAGTTGCATTTCCAACCCATACACAACCCAGAGGTGCGCTCGTGTCTGAAATGAATTCGTTTAAAGCAAATCAAAGTTAACAACTTATTAGTATTTAATAATAGTTTTTCCAAATCAATACCCGATTTGTATTTGACAGTCAGACCCGCGTTCTTCACACAAATCGCCGGAAAAAATGAGTTTTGTTCACATAATTGGCTCTGAAGTTTGAAAGCAATTCCTAAATCCTTTCCATTTTTAGTAAACGAAATTGTATTGGAGTCCAAATCAATTATATTTCCGATTACATCGAATTTGTCACCAAATGTTTCTCCATATGAATCAAAATTTCTTGAATTACTCTTTTTTGCAGTTCCGCCAAAACCCCAGCCGTACTTATCTGTTCCTAAATCTAAGGTAGAGTTGGCTAAAGACCAACCAATTCGTGCTAAACCACTATCAGTGAAATGCACTTCAAAATAGAAACGATTCGGTTTAGAGGAAGGATCCTATCATTGAATTGAATACAGAGTATAATAAAGTATAATAATGCTGACAATCATTTGCTAGTAATCAAAGTTAACCATCAATGTTAACCATCAATGCAACAACCTTTTTGACGGCCTTATTAGCTCTGCATCCCTGCCAAGTGTTGGCGCCTTTGCTTTGAACAGACAGTCCGTCATTACTGAGCGATAGATTGACGTCTCTGTCAAATACACTCAAAAGCCAGTCATCGCTCGACACTGAACGAGCTTTAGAAGAACGACCCGAACTCACGTCTGTATTATTAAATCCATTTATTTATTTATTAAATGCATTAATAATTATTATATCAAACAAACCATTCATTGTTTCCCATACGGTCTGAAGAATTGGTATACAAAACGCTCCCGTTTTTCCGGAACCGGTTTCGGCTGCCATTAAGACATCGCCTCCGCCGAGAATTAGTGGAATCGCTTCTGACTGAATATCTGTGGGAAGACTTCAAAACATTCCATTCAATATTAATTAATTATATAATAAATAATATTGATATGACTTAAATATGAGTCTCCACTCACGTCCACTCAATTTGTTGAAGAGCTCTTCCAATTTCTGGCGTTATTCCCATTTCTATTAATATTAATTCAATTATTGATTAGATTTTTATAAATCGATTCAAATATAAAAATACCTTCAAATGCAGTCATTTTTAGCTGTGATTAAAGTGTGTTTTAAATAATGAAATGAAGACTTGTCTCCAATTTTGTCGTTTCAGCCAATATTAAAATTGTGAAAAAAAAGTTTTACATAAACATAAATTACAACTTTTAATATTAAATATCAAATGAAGTGATTGATTGATATTTTACTTTTGGTTGTCTTTATTTGTTGTTATAATTTATGTACGAATTGTGACAAAAGTTAAATAAAAAACACGAATAATTGGTTTTACACCTGTTTTATATACAAATTGAATTACTGGTAACTTATTATGGTTATGAACAGTGTTTGGCGAAGGAGGCGTTGAGGCCCCTCTCGGAGGTGTCATTAGAGCGAACGACTGTAGCCATGAGTTGAACAGTTCTCATATGATATGATGAGTCGCTCTCTGGAGAGCAGATCAATGATTCAAATATTGATCGAAACAAAACTCTTGCCTTCATTTTATCGCAAAATATGTGAAATGAAGTGATATCTTATTGTCCGAAATGATAATTTGCAATAAAAGGATTGCCATTTGTTGTTCAATGCTATCCATTTGGGCGATCGTAATGTTGACACTGATGGGAGTCCTCCTCTACAGCCATGCGCTCACTTTCGCAGAAGACCTCGAATTGAAGCAATTGAAGATTGAGTCTAAAGATGGCTTCGTTACCGATGTGGTGTCCAAATACGCTTCAGCCGCGCACAACTGTTGGATCGCAGCCTGTCTTTACATCGCAACTCTCGCTCTGTCTGTTCATCAATACTATACTAACCGAAAACAACAATACGCTCTTTAATTGATTCGCAATCAGATAGTCTTGTTTATCGTCTATTAACTGTTCAATTGTTTCTTCACTTTGGACTCTATTTTCAAAGAGTTATCATTTATTTCGAGTATTTTAGAATCTGTTTGAGATTCAATTTTGGGATCAATTGTTTAAATGCTTTATTGAAATGTCAGATGAAAGCCATTTAGTATTGAAGAAGGAATGATCGCTTGTGTTCGGGTCGACGACACAGATATTACCGTCAAATCATTTTGAGAAATATGTAATGACTTTAAGATTAGAATTGATAGAAAAAACGCTTCAGATGTTAAACACTATTGAATTGGGAGAAAAGCGTTCACTACTGGTTCAGTACTTCATTCTAAAGGTGTGGCCACAAGAACCTCAACATTATATGCCTATTAATCTGTAGAAAGAGATTCAAAGATGTCCGGACGCGACAGAGCTCAAGAACGACAGGTGTTATATGAGTCGCACTATTTTCAAAAGTTTGTGTCAAAACAATTGAAGATCTCAAGAATGAAGTGATTAATGCTTTTAATTGAATTACACCTCAAATGTTACCGAACGGACACATATCTAGCTTTGCGCTCAAAATAATGGCTTGCATTCTCACATTTTAAATAAAGACTAATGTTAGCTCTGATATATTCATTTGATTTTATGTTCATTTTCATTGATTTCATGTATTTTAATAAACTCTAATGTATTCAAATAACAACATTCTTGAGTGGCTTTAAAATAAAACCCGAAACAAATGTCTCTTATTTTCAATTAGGAAAAAGCAGGCCTCACACTATGGATGGACTTATGAAACACTGTATACAGATAAACCCCCTATATCGAACCCTCTCAATATCGAACCCTCTCTATATCGAACCCTCACTATATCGAACCCTCACTATATCGAACAATAATTGTTCCATTTCATACTATGTTCGACTTAAGCAGGTTTTACTGTATTAATACAGGTTCAACGCCCACTTTTAGGTCGTCACAAACCATTCCTAAAGTGTCTGACTCTGCTCTTGAGACATGTGTTGATTTTTATTGGCTTTTAAATGATTTTGTTTTTCATTATAAACTGCATTCATATAAATTGCATATAAATTGCATATAAATTGCAATATTAATACACTATTTATGATATATTGAAATACTTAACTATCATTTGCGGCGATGTTTTGTTCATTTAAATGGTTATTCATTACAATAATATATTTAATAGGATTTGAAGACAAGTGTTTGTGTAATAACGATGTTATCGGTTGTGGAGGTTTTGTCAAATCAATTGTAAATTTGAATTACGACAGAATTCATATTAAACTGTGAGTCCATTCTATTGTTGATAATATTAATGATCTTATATTGAATTTAATAATAATTACAAATTTATTCAATTGTTTAATGCATTAATGGTTTAAATGTTTTAGATTTACGAATAAAGGAATAGTTAAATACACGACTGATTGCGCACCAAATAATGGCTATTATTTTATTCCGCTTTACGATAAGGGAGAATATGTCTTAAGGATAGAACCGCCCAATGGATGGACTTTCGATCCGATGAGTGTTTCACTTGATTTCGACGGAAAGTCCGATTTGTGTTCTCTTCAGAATGACATCAACTTCTCGTTCAAAGGATTCACTCTTTCGGGAAAAGTATTTCATTAAATATATTTTGATTATTACTTAACATTCAAGACATTCGATTGATATCTAATTATCAATAGTTGGCTAAAACTTAACTTTTAATAAACAGGTATTCAGCGACGGCTCAACTTCTGGTCCTTCAGGTCTTTATTCTATAATTAATTAATTAATTAATTTTTTAATTTTATATATAATTAATTTGTTGAACAACTATTTGAATGCATTTAATGAATATAACAGGCGTTGGCGTCACTTTGAAAGCAAAGCGTAATAATAATATACTTAAGACAACCACAACTAGAGATGGCTTTTATGAGTTTAAAGAAGTGCTTCCCGGAGATTATGTGATAGAGGGCTCACACCAGACCTGGAAGTTCAATGTTAAACAAATAGAAGTATCCGTAATCAGTGATAACGTGGATGTTTCCACTCCTGACAACAATATATCGATTTTCGGCTATGAAGTGACGGGAACTGTTATGAGTGACGGACAACCAATCAATGCTGTTCTCTTCGCATTGTTTTCAAAAAATAAAGTGAAATCGATTTCGGGATGTGATCCCAATCCGTTACCAATCACTAAACAATTAGACAATAATTTGAACTATTTATGTCACGTCTCTTCTGATAAGAAAGGATTATTCAAATTTGAAACGGTTCCCATTGGACACTATGTTTTGGTACCATTTTATAGGGGAAAAAATATTCAGTTCGATGTGAAGCCTTCGGAACTGAGTTTTGAAGTATCGAATGAGAACGTAGTTATCAAAACCATTTTTCAAATCGAAGGCTTTAGCGTTTGGGGTCGTGTTGTTGTCGACCAAAAAGGGATACCAAAAGGGATACCAAACGCCAAAATCAGTTTAATTGAGGAAAAGACAGGAATCGAACAAATCATTTCAACTCAAAGCAATGGTATCTATAATTTAGAAAATGTCAAGACTGGAAACTACAAGATTTCAGTGATGGCCAATCACTTAAAATTTTCTCCAATAAATATAAAGATATCTCCGATTGCTTCACAAATACCAGATATAACACCAAACGCTTTTGATGTTTGCGGTCTTTTGGTTTTTAAGACTATTCCTATCACTAAAAAAGTGACAATAAATGTGAAAAACGATAAGTTTAGTGAAAATATTGTATCTGACAATAACGGAAGGTTTTGTATTAGTTTAAAGCCTGATTCATATATCGTAAGTCCAATTAATTTGGAAACTGATCAAAGCTTACAATTCATTCCATCAAAACTGAGTATAACAGTTAAAAGTGATCCTATTCTGGGCTTAGCATTCACTCAATTCACGGCCTCTATTAAGGGTGACATAAATACTATCGATTCTTCGAATGACCTCACAGTGAATCTGATCAGTAAAAGATTGAATGAAATGATCGCTACTTTAAAATATTCTCAATTGAGGAAAATTTCTCAAAAAAAGTTTGAATTCAAATTCGATAACATTTTGCCATCTCTTTATACCATAGCTGTAGTCAAAGAATCCAATTCGTGGTGTTGGCTCTCAGACCACATTGAGGTACAAGTGGTTGATAAAGATATAAATGACGTTCAATTCGTACAAAAAGGATATATACTTTCGCTTTATTTTTCTCATATAATTGATCTCAATCTCAAATATCCTTCAAATAAAATCGAAAAGCTTAAAGTCGGAAGTGATCACAGTTTGAATCATTGTGTAAGTGAATCGGGAATCTATTCAATTACACCCATTGGTTGTCATAAATTCAGTGAAAGTGGACAAGAAGTGATCGCTTTCGACACCGCAAAAGATTCAGGAAAATTGATTTCAAGAACAGCTGTTAAACATCAAATTTCGGCTAATATTATAACAAATTTAAATGTTAGTGATATTATATTAACCGTTAAAGTAAAGTCTTTTGGTAACGAAGAGTTCACTGAAAGACTTAATTTGCAACAAAATCGCGTTATAAAAGATAAAAATGAGTTATTATACGAATATTTGATTTCTATTTGGGCTAAACCTATGGTAAACATATATTTGGAGCCGTCTTCTAGTCATCTACTTTTTAAACCTAATTCTTATGAAACTAAAGTGGAAGACGACTGTCTCGAAAATATGCTGACATTCAAAGGTCGCATTGGTTTGTTTATTAACGGACAAATCACACCTAAACTGGAAAGTGTTGTCATTAATATTTTAAGTTCTGATCAAATTCTATTGACGACTAAATCTGATTCGAGTGGAAAATATATTGCGGGACCCTTTGATAGCGACACTCAACTGACTGTTAGCGCAGAAAAAGATGGCTATGTTTTCAAATCAGTGCCCAATAAATTGGGTCATTTCGAAGCAATTCGATTGTCACGAGTTTTAGTTAAGGTTATCGATGATAAAAGTGAACCACTTTCTGATGTTCTCATATCAATCAGTGGCGGAGCCGAGAATTACCGCAAGAATAGCGTCACTCCAACTAATGGTCAGTTAGCTTTCAATAATCTCCATTCCGGTCAATACTTCATAAGAATAATGATGAAAGAATATGATTTCGAGCCCTCTTCTAAAATGATTACTGTTGAGGAGGGGTCTAATGTTAATATAGAAGTTCGCGCTAAGAAAGTAGCCTTTAGTTGCATTGGGGTCACTGATTCACTGAATGGCGAACCAGAACCCGGTGTTGTCGTTGAAGCCATTGGTTTGAGGAATGTTGTTATGGACGCAAAATTGAATTGTTCTCAACTACAAGAAGAGGCAATCAGTGAAGCGAATGGCAGTTTCAGAATAAAGGGGTTGAGGCCTGAATGTCAATATGCGGTTAGAATCAAATTGAGTGATGAGAAGAATAGTCACATCAATCAATCGATTCCGAAAATTCATTTGATTCGTCTCGAAGACCGCGACGTCACTAATGTTCGTTTGGTTGTATTCAGAAAAATAACTCGAATGGATGTCAGCGGAGATGTGGTCACCGCTGATGAATATATTTCGAGTTTGAAAGTAAGTGAAACACATCTCGTTTTGTTACCAAATTAAACAATAGGCTAAAGCCAGCGATGGCTAAATCTCAGCTTATGGTTTAGGACATATTTTTCAAAAGAGCGGCTCATGTGCTATGCAGTTATAGAGTGACTTCATTTTAATAGCATTTTTGAGATGTGCACTCAATATGTGTTTTTAACAAAAGTGAGCTCTATTTAGGGCCAATCTTTTACCTTTGCAGCAAAAAATTCACTTTTCTATACATTTTGAAGCAAATACGATATATATCTTTTACAATAATTGAAATCTTGAAAGTGTTTACATTGAATTGCTTTTTACATACATTTACTTTTTATATAAAAATATAATTTTGAACTTTTGTTTAACTTTTTTGTTTGATTTATATTATTAAACAATATATATAATAACTTTAAAAGTTAATTGATTTCAATTGTTATTCAGGTGCGACTTTTCAATGATTTGAATGCAGAGCAACCCATCTCATCGTTGGCATTGGGTTCGAGTCCATTCTTCTTTTTGCCCGCTTTAGTGATTGACAACAAGAATTACATAATCCGTTTGGAATCGAGTCTATCCAATAATATGTATGAATTTGATTCTCCGTCCAAATCATTTCGGGCCAATACAACTCATTTACATTTAACGCTCAATTTTAATCCCAAACTTCGCAATAATCACAATTCAGGCCATTATAACGATCACGACTTGACTCACGGCTCGATATATACTTTGCCACTTCTTATTATACTAACAATTATTGTGTATAATTATAACAAAGTATACCCTATTTTAATGCAATTTTTCAGTTTTATTAACAGATTGAGTAATGAAAGATTCATTAATTTAGAAAATACTAGTAATCCTTTACTGACTGCTAAGCGTAAAACTAAGAGTAAAAGAATTTAAATTCCATTTAATTATTCATTAGATATTGAATTAAGTTAATTCACATTAAATTTAGGATTTATTTCAAATTTTTGTATATTATTGTGCAATAAAAAAAGTTTTGAAAACATAATTTTATTTTAATATTTATAACTCATAAAAATCATAATTAAAAATATAATCAAAATAATATGCAGAAGAAACGAATCAACTTACGGACTCTTTCATTACTTTGCATATACTGTAACTAAGTTTGGCTTAACTCGCGATAATCCTTAATCCTCAACCGGATCTTTGAAAGCTTACACACTCGCACTAATTCTTGAAAAATAG
>JAQGAN010000399.1:0-11203 GCA_034697745.1 Nothrus palustris
TAGTACGTGATATCAAACTAGAGTCCGCTGCAAACATTTTATATAACATAATAAAGAAGTGGGTTTTCACTGCAACATCACATACAAAAATATGACTGTAGTTGATGCTTGGCTAAAACCCTTTATTTTAAATTGAGGATTAAATAATAAAACTTACAGATTTGTATTGAAATCTATTTTATTTGTCTCGCAAAATGCATTCAAATTTTCTATTATTTATTAAAGTTTATTTTATGAAACAAATATTCACTTAAATACAAAATATATTAATATAGTGATGAAAATATTGCTATATTTATTATGACTTGACGCCCATACTCGCCTGATATAGCCATCAGTTGGATAATAGAAAATACATCATTAGAATTATTGCAATTATTACATAGTCTTAGAAAATAGTCTTACATGCTTTCAAACTCATTACTCTTGAAATAAGTTGAAATTTGAAACTTGAAATTTGCAACAAAAATGTCTCATATAAACGCTGCCGACCTATTACTGAATATTTAAGTTTTTATTGAATGCCATTATGCTAATGAATTTTTAAAAAATTCATTGTTCGGTAAAATATCTGACTCTCCCCTATTTTTATTCTTATTAAAGAAATTTTTGTTCCTTTTCTTTTATAAAAATACTTAATCAAGTTTTTGGGCCCCAATTAATTGTTGTGGCAATTGTACAGATTGTGCTCTCAATTTTTGAGGTTTACTCACGTATTCGGCACACCTTCTCATGAGGATTGCTATTCAATCTTAACTATAGATTTAAAGTTATATTATCAACAATTTATAAGCAACTGTACGCCAATCATAAAAATTCTTTCCTGCTTTAGTCACAGACAAAATTAGAATTTTCTTTCTCATTAAAACATTTGATTACAATGAAAATATGTAACTAACTTCATAACAGATTAGACTAAAAATAAATAATCCCATATCTTTACTTTTAAAGTATTTATCAGATTGTATGCATAAAAAAGATATGTTAAATAGTTAACAACAATTTCACGCATATTTGCAGTTAAGCTATTTGTTCTTTTCAATACTTCTCATACATCGCATTATTACAAAAATATTTATTACGAGTTAACAGATCTTTGAAGTAAGAATAAGATAATACATGAATACATAATACAGAACATGATGAATACACTTTACATTAATAGGTGATTACCTCAATGAAAGGAATTCAAGTTATAATAATAGTAATTTGCAGACTTACTATTTACAAGTTTAGAAACTGCAGTTTTTTAATCAACTATGAAAACTATGTATTAGATTAAGTAAATTTTCTTATCATAATTAATTTCATCATTTTCTATCATTAGTTTGCAGTTTAAGCCTTTATAAAAAGGTTACATGACTTATATGTTAGTATTTATGGCAGTACTGATAGTTTTTCAATCAATTTTGGCAGAAAGATAAGGCACTAAAATTCAATAAAATTGCTTTTTAATAATCGGTTGTAAATCTAAATACAAGAATATGTGTACAGCGAAGTGTATTATTAATTTTAGCAAAATTATAGAATTGATTCCTATTTTATTTGCAATTCAAGGATTCGTGAGTCACACTTTCTTATAGCAACGATGCGTTTTTGAATCCCTATTTTTTATAGTGCGTTACAATACTGTCTAATCAGCTAAAGATACCGACAAAATATAATACTTAAGGTTTAGTAGTGTTAAAATAAATTTAGAAGAGATATGCAACAGATCTCAATAGTGAGTCATATATTTAGTTATTTTATTTTTGGCTATCAATATGAAAGTGTCTCTACTTTTAGACAGGCTATACTTTTCAAGAGTTTTGACATTTGAAGCACCCAAAGACAGCATGAAACTACTGTTTAGAGACCACCCTAGTTGTGTAGGAGAAGCTCATGTATACCAAAGTCAATACCTTTTCACATCGCAATCACAATTTGTTCCCACAAAATCACAATAGAAAATGTGCTAATAATGAACTTTTTGATAGTCTTTTCCTTATAATCACATTTTGAAAGCCGATTATTATCACTACGAAAATAGTGACTTTTTTATAGGATTTGTCGAAATAAATTTCAAAATAAATCAGTCATTGATATAATTGCGGCGTAAATTCGCCAAACACTAAACACACTAAACCTTAAGGTAAAAGGAATGCATTTGTTGCCTGTTTTACAATCTATTCCGACTCCAACTGATAGCTCGTAATACAAAACATGAGCACAACTTTGGCTCAAATTGTCTAAAAGTTGTGGAATACCTGTCTTAGACAGTAAAAGGTTGCCTAAAAAAAGCCTAAAAACTTTCTCATGCCTTTTGGTCTCTCACCTGTTTAAACTGCCAGACAATTGATGTCTCAGTTTTTATGGTTTTACGCAATTTTACTACAATTCTATGGTTTTATTTCATTTATGAATGTATGGAAACTTTGAATACAATTATATAATAGAAAGTTGTTTTCCAACTAAAAGCTATTCTTCATTATTGAATTTGAATGGCATGTAATGATGTATTGAATTCAATCTAAAACAATATGCAACAAAAAAACAATAAAAATAAATGACATACTTTAAAAAATTTATTCCTACTGTTTATAGTAATATTCTCACGGACTCTTCATATTATAGAAAGCCATTTATAATATTGTATTTAATAATCAGTGCAGAATTAGTCGTTTCATATGATAATAATTGAAAGGATACATAAATAAAGGGATGAATCTATTTTGCAGATGTGTTGGCCATAAATAAAAACACATACATCTGTTTATTTAAATAATTTTGATATAGTCTTATTACACGAATTCTCGCGCACGAATTCCCTCACTCTCTGAATCGTTAGTTTAAAAGCCATATTTCATCATTAATGCACACCTTTTAGTACAGTATGTAAACAGTCGACGTCAAACTTCGATTCCAACGTTCATATAAGAGCTGCCATAGCAAAAATTGATATGAGGTTTGGTTTTTTGTTTCTCTTATTTCTAATCCTAGAATTTCTCCGCCCTATTCATCCATTTCTAAAAGAAATGTATATTAGAAATATATAGTCTTTTTAAACACTAAAACTTTATCTTACAATTTAAGCGCAAAACTTTTTTCATTTATATTAATTTAACTCATTCTAAATGTCATTCAACTATTTTTGCAACAAAATAATAATTCTAACATCATTTATATTTATAATTGTTTTTTAGCTTATTTAAGTTTTAATAACATATTTTCAATATTATAACAATCTTAAACTCTGTATACTTCAGTCTCTTCTTAAACTTTGTATACTTAAAAACTTTAGAGATTTTCAAACATATCTATACAACGTTTAAGCTGTTTTGTAAGCATACGGTTTATAAGTTTTATTTGTCAAAAATATTTGTAAAATGAGAAAATAATTGCTTCGGTGCATGCCTTTCATGTGAAAATATGAATATTTCAATCAGTTCGGCTCATGTTGTGTTTGACATGTTTTAAAAATCAATTAACATATCAATAATAATTTGTTATAAATTTGCAAATAAATCATTTATTTCGTTAATAATTAGGTTGGAATATAACAGATAACAGAGAGAAAGGTTAGGCTAACGTCTTGAATGAGTCCAAACTTACTACCATTTGCAGACATTCTAGAATGATTCGCCTCTACAATGATAGCCTCAATAGTAATCGTGAGAAGAGTACAAAAACCTTCTGATCTGATAGCAAAATAAGCAAAAATAGTCATATATCACAAAAACAATGTTTAGACTATCAGATAAAATAACCAAATATAAGCCTTCAATCATTTTTAAATAATTTCAATTCAAATGAGTTACTTTATAAAACACAGACATAACCTAAAACAACAAAGGATTGTATAGCTTTTGATTTCATTTTTTGTTTGGCACAAACAATATTAATAAATTGGTTGCCAAAGCAAAAGATTGCAAAAGAATCGTACCGTATATTAAAGAGTATGACTAATATTAATAAATTCCTGATAAACCCAATTGTGACCTTTTTATGATAATAACTTATAATGGTTAGTAAACTGTTTTATATAATTGGCATTTATATAATATGAGTGAAATACTATTTACTTATTCAGGCCTACACTTTTCCGGGACTTAAATAGTGTGACTGATAGTAACCAGAACTGAAAGTGCTAACCAGAGACCACTTCACAATTGCTATAATAATCTTATTCTCATGTTATTAATTGGCGCAAATCTCAATTTTCTTTGAACACCTGCAACTCATTCAAAATAGTTTCAGTACTATATTTTCAGTATTATAACTCTTCTATATTATATCATACATGAGTACAAGTATTAATTTTTATTTACACCGACTGTTGTGTCAATTGATTGCATATCAATTATATTCCTATGCATTAGTTGTAAGTTATAGAAGAATTATAGCCGTATTTTTTTGCCCAAATAAGATAGAGTTAATAAAGTGAATGAATAAGAATAAATATTATAAAATATGTATGCATTTCAGCTATATTTCAAACAGTGTAAATCATTCCACATATCTTTGCACAAAGTCTTTTTATATAATATTGAATTAAACCTATGCATAAAGTATTTATTCTATGGCGTACTTCAATGTTGAGCGTGTATTATATTTGACATTGAGATAATAAACCCTTTCATATTCTTCTCCGTTTTTCCAATGCCGGCTATTGTTTTCGTTCTTTGACTCGAGAAAAAATCATTTCAGACTTTTTTACTGCATTTATCAAAAGTCATGCTATGCTTTACGCTTTTGTCATTAATTCAATTGAAAATATACGTTATCTGTAGAATTCGTCGGTACAATAGCTCTAACCAACTAAGGCTTTAACTAGTTTTTTATCTCTTTATTATTAACACTATTTCTTTGCAGAGCAGCTCATAATTATAGTCTTTCACAATTCAAATCAAGGAATAAAACTCTTCAAGTTTTGGATAAATTTGATTTCGAAATTAATGTTTTTTCTTTTCAACATTTTGAGGATTACTGACTATTAAAATACTTTATTGCCAACAATTAAAATGCTTCCGATGAGAGTCATTTGTAATTTATTAAGATATATATATTTGCCATTATAAGTAAACATATGGCAAAAAATTATCATTCAGTATACTATTAAGCCATAAAACATTTATGTTAAATTTTTGTTTAATATTTATTTATTATAAGAGAGTGGGCAAAGAGTTTCGAGTGTATCTATGAGACGAGCGTGGTGAAAGTGGTAGAAAGGTCGTGTTTTATGTTTCATTATCTTTAAGTATGTATTGTGTGCTTAATTTCAGTTATTTTGATGTAAAGAAATCAAGAGATAGAATTAGAAGAATAAGAGTAGAATAAATTGCAATCTCATAATAAGATTGTTTATCTCCATATTCAAGCCTTCTAATGATCGCTTTACAAGAGCTGTCACTTTATTTGAATTTTGTTTGAGTTGATCTCTCATTCCTTAGAAAAATGACTGGCATTTGTGTCATTCAAAATAGTTGACAATAGCCTTGACAGTGATTTTTGAGTCTCATATTTCCTAAAGTAATTAACTTTTTGTTAATGCTATTTCTTAGTTAAGTAAACGCTGAAAAGTAATGCTATTTCTTAGTGAAGTAAACGCTGAAAAGTGAAGCCAAACCAGAAAATCTGCAAAATGAGAAATGAAAAATGCTGCGTAACTGTGTTTTACTTTTAGGCTCATAACAAATAATAAGTCTAGTTTTCGTTGATTTACATATACGGGTACTTTACTTTACTTTTTGGTTGGTTTAGGAGTCCCTCATTCACTGCGATTTTAATTAACTTTCGTTTTAATCATATTCTTCACTCGTGCAATAGGCAGATGGCTATAAATTGTAACACATCTGTTTCACAAAATGAATGAGCCGTGTTTTGAACGTGCGTATCATCACATTTAAAACTATACAGTTTGCTATTTAGGCTCTGAATATATTTTGTGGCCCAACGGCTATGAATCACAGCATTCATAATGTGCTCAAGCATTTCACGCTTGCCTTATAAGTGAGACCTATTATGAACTTTAAGGCCAGAAGAGAACCACTTCAATCGAGCAGCGAAGTGGCCGTACTATTGCTTCGTTTAAGTGGCCATCCGGTCATTTTCGAGTTCTACAGATGCGATCTTTGATTAGATTATATGTAATGCCATATTCGGCTCAAACGCAATCAGCTTTTTGTTAAAAATACTGTTTCAAAATAATGCAAATGTGCGAATGGTCTTCTGTCAATACTAGCAGTTCTCCCTTTTTTTTTATCTCACTCTCCTCTTTGACGCCTTTCTTCAGTTTTTAAACCATATCTTTGTTCACTCCATATATGATGAATCTATGCTTTGCTTCATTTATGGTCAGCTGATGTCAGCATTTGCTAGAAGATAAGGCCATGCGATAAAAGTTGGAAATAGCATTAGCCGTAAGTATAGAGTAACCTAATTCGCAATTCACTTTTGACACTAACTTACTCTATGAGTTTATGCGGGCGTTTCGAAATGCGATTTAGGTTTTTATCCGAATTATAAAACCGCAGGTGTTTTGGGGTTTTGATCAATGATTCGAATTATTCTCTAGAAAAAAATTTAAATTCAAAAAAGTATAGCACACCTGGATTTTAGTGGTTTGAGTGCTTATGCTATAATTTGTGTTAATCAAACGGATGAGACTATGATGCCTATGATGAGGCACCGATGGCCATTCATGTCCAATGATGTGTTGAGACACTCCATCCATAGGACTTTGTATTTATGCATTGGGCGGCAGACAATGTAATTGCATCAAAAGGCGAGCTTTAGTCGCAAACAAACACTGTATAAGAATGGGTTCGCATCTGAAAACAATATAAAAAGTGCAAACTCTGTGAACTGAAGCACGTTTAAGCAATTTAGTTGCCATAAAGCGTTTGAAAATTGAAAAAAATTAAATCCCAACAAAAGTGCAGCTATTTTTTAATGGACTGACTATGAAAATAGCATTCACTCTTAAAGGCAGAAAATAGAGACAGAGAACTACTAGAGGGAGGTTTTTTATATGTTATCTGTTGCGATTACCACTAGTGATTATGGGATGTGCGTCTACAGTATGCGACTATGCCTTCGAGCCATGAAAAAGACTTTTGCAAAAACTAAACAGTTCGACAAAAAACAATGCATTTTCATTGGATCCAAACTATTAAACTTTTGAAATAACACCATATCATTCGAGACTTTATAAAACAGAGAAAAATTGAAATAAAAAAGTGTAAACGTTTAGTTTCCAAGGTCTAAAACATAAAAAGCATTTTAAGAAACATATTTGAATTGAATTTTTTGCGCAAAACTCCAAATTCATAGATAATAGTGAGAGTCATAAATGATATGCGAACCGACAAAATACAAGCAATAGTTGTACACAAAAAATAGAGGAAGTACTAATAGTAGTCGTAGTAAATGCCTTAGTTAAAAAGTGGTGTATTTTTGATTATATACTACTCTCAATCATCTTGAGTCAAAAGTGAAGCACAAAATATATTATACTTTCTTATGACTTATAATGAGTTGTTTGTGGATTACTAAAGGAAAGCTTATTTTTGAGGAAAATAGCGCTTTTCAGGTACGCACTACAGGAACCGACATTCGTCATATGGCACGCGTTAGATGTTTATAAGGGCTGTAAAACTTCATTTGTAAGAGCAGCCAATTTTTGCAAAAAAAGCTATAACTACTACCGTTGATCAATAATCTATCATCACATGCAGTAAAACTTTCCGTTTGATTTGGCAAAAGCTAATGAAACATAAAGAGAGCCCTAGATGTTGAGTGCAATATGTGCTATGTGTTAAGCCCGCAATAAAAGTTAGACATAAACTGCAACAACACATTTTGCCCACAATATATACTTTGTTGAAATGATGCACCAATGCATAAATTAAACAAAAATTATAATCCGAACCACTAGCATATGGTTCATAGGCTCACATCTTAATCATTGTATTAGTATTTATGGCCAATTTAGCATATGCTGCCATTTATGGCATTTGTTTAGTATAAACCAAATAATAAGACTATTGTTTTTGCAAAAAACCTAATGGTAATAATCGTTGAGCGACTTTATAGGTCAACAAGTGCTTGAAGAAAGTCTAGTAGTTAGTGAATGCTAAGTTGCTAACTGTTTTCTACCTTTATTTAGTTTCGGTCGAAAAAATAATATATAATAATATAAATCTAAGAGTATTCGGTGTCAATGTCTAAAAGTTTTAAGGCTCTAATTGTTTATCTTATAGATGAGGCATTATGTACAATGAATATAATATAGTTTATATTAGTTATGCTGAAACACAGTATAAGTTTAGTACAGTATATAAACATATTGGTATACATAAGCACTAGCTTTTCGTAGATCGACGCCTCACAAAACTCATACACTTCACACACTTCTACTATGTTGTAATAGTGAACCATTATTACTAACTTATGTATAGCTGCGTATGCCTGTTATCGCGTATACAAAATTTTGAATCGTATTCAACGTATCACATCATAGATAGAAACTATTCCCTATTTGAGAAGCATAAACGACCGTTACTGATCTCTTCAAGTCGGGTTCATCAACGGTTTTTTGTGCTCTGCGCAAAAATTTCTTTTTAATCATAATAAAAATACAAGTGGTATATCACAAACCATACTCGCACCCAATGATATATCTCATATTAATTTGTAAATTTTTTGTGGGAGTTATCTTCTCTTTTTTCTTCAAACTTTTCACTTTTTTTACTGACTTTTGTGGCAGTTATTAGTTGAAAGTCGAATCGTTGGTTACTTTTCTTTTAATCTAATTGTGTTTCCAATAAATATATATTTTTCGAAATGTAGATTCAAAATTAGGCCGTTTTTCAAAACTTATAAACTTATTAAACAAGTTCTCAATAATTTGACTCAACATCACGCGTACAAATTTGAATTTCATCAGTTTTAAGTTTCTCAATCATCTTTTTAGAAATTAATTTTCCAAATATAACGACATTTTTTTCTACGATTAATTTTTTTGAATCTCTCGAAAAGATAAGTTTTTTCATTTCAGAAGTAAGTCATAATTTTGGTATTCATTTATATTAATGTTTTCATATATTATACTAAAAGCCTAGAGAATAGGGACTGATTGATGACTATTAAATAGGATAATGAGTTGGAAGGAAATATTGCAAAATAAGAGACCATTCAGATTTTGCAATACATTTCTAGCAAATATTTAATTTGAAGTGTGACTTAATTAATATAATAGTTTGTAATCGTTAAGTAATCATTTTTTTAATACTATTATTAGACAAACATTTGAGGTGAGGCAACACTCAAGTCAACTCTGAAGGTATTAATGGGTTTCGTTTCATTTTTAAGAAATCCGTGACATTGAAATAGATTCATATTGAGAGACATTTTAATATAATTATTAGTTTCAATTCTCATATAAGGATCTCTCTCTCGTCTTTCTCTCGTCTCTCTCTCGTCTCTCTCTCGTCTCTCTCTTGTCTCTCTCTTCAATCACTATTACTTTAACTAATTTTTGTGTAACTCGTGATTAATGAAAGTCACGCCGAACTTTATTAAGCGCTTCTAATGGTACGGCACGAGTGGGAGAGAAAGGGAGTCCGTCCTCTCATCAAATCCAAAGTTTAGTAACAAAACGCGTTGTAAGGCCTGGTCTTCTCATATAATAGTTTGTTAAAAATATATGTCCTCATTATTATGCGCCACAAGTGTTTCTCATACGTTACCTTTTCGTGTGTTATGCGTTTACCTGTCGAGCGAGTCTTATAGAGCTTAGGGTCGCCACTAGTGGCACACCTGGTCCACTGCCCGATCCCTTTCCACCCCTACCCCTACACCCCCCTCATGAGCGCAACTCAAGTTGGGATATTCTGAACAAAAACGAGTTCTAAATTCTGACTCTCCCTCTGGTCTCTCTCTCTCTCTCTCTCTCTCTCTCTCTCTCTCTCTCTCTCTCTCTCTCTCTCTCTCTCGTGTCTCACATACTCTCCCACTCCTAACAAATACATATTCACACTATTGGTAAATCTCTTTCTATCTCTCTTTTGGTTCACAACAATTCTCGTTCTCCTCATCACTGATCGTACTTCGCATGCGTTGCGGGGTTTGATTGTGGGCTAACACAAGAGCTTAGCTGTGAGTCTGAATCAGAGTGAGTTAGGGCACAAACACAGTGAACCAGCGCTGCAACAGAAATACATTACATGTATATGTGAAGCATTACTAGTGAAGCAGTTGCAGTCTCGTGAACACTGGGAGTGGTTCTCGTCGTACGCTCTCAACAGAGTCACTGTTAAATAGAGAGAGAGAGAGAGAGAAAGATAGAAAGGGAGAGAGAGAGAGAGTGCAGTGTCTGTTTGTGCTCTGTATTGAGTTTTTTTATATGTTATAAAAGTTCTGCACAATCACTAAAAGTGGTGCACGACTTGAGTCTAGAACGAAGAGTAGCTAAATTAGGTGTTGGGATTCAACGGGTAAAAGATGAGCTCTTGTTCTGTTATGATACCAATTGGTGTTGTCTCTGCAATGTCTTTACGTGATATCGGAGGTGATGGTCCGCCGTCGCGAGACAGCAATCAAATGCCATTAACTAATAGCCAATCAGTGCAATCGGTTCGAAGAAAACTGTTCGGTGATGTCGATCATCAACAAACGAATCTTGATTTACAGCGAGAACTTCGACAATGCGAAGAAAGGGATAGAAACAAATATAACTTTGACTTTACAAGTGGAGAGCCTATTATTCTTCCAGATTCTCGTTATGAATGGTCTCAAACTAATCCTGAAGTTGAAGATAATAATAATATAAAATTATTAGAACAACAAATAAGTACAAAAATAAGCGATAATGTGATCGCAAACACGAGTCAGTTTCAGTCAGAGAGCTCGCCATCGACGACAAGCTCTACGACTGTCAGTTCAAGTTTGGTTTTAGAGTCGAGACCAACATCTGCTACTTTTTCACCTGATTCTCAATCACTTGCCAGCTCTTCATCTGTCGAAACTGTTTCTACGACTGGACACGACGGCAATCAAACTGAAAGTCGAGTCAAGACAGCAAAACAATCAACAATTACAGGTAATTCACGTAATTTAATTAATCTTTGCTAATAGTCTATGAAATGGATGTTTCTCTTTATAAACATGTTTGACTCAAAGAGATATAGTATTGAACTCATTCTGCCATTTCTTAACGAGCATT
>JAQGAN010000400.1:0-11189 GCA_034697745.1 Nothrus palustris
GTCAGGGAGGGGTATTTTGGAAATTTTTCGACTCAGGGGGGTATTTTGGCTATACCCCTCCCATTGCGCATCCCTAAGTTTATACTATCGTGTCTGTAAAAACATGTGATGTGAGAGATAGAGAGGTGTGAGATATAGAGAGGTAACTCATATGTGTTTACATAGGGATAGTTTCGGGACTTTAAATAGTGTTCGAGATAGAGAGGTTGTTCGACATAGAGATAGGGTTCCATATAGGGAGGTTTATCTGAATTAGTAATGTTTGTCACTTGTAAACATTAAAATGATCATAGTGTAAGTTTTACTAAACCTTAAGCTAACAAATTACCAGATCTAAACTAATTCTTAAATATTTAATCTGAATACCATATTTATGACATATTTTTAATGCATGCAATTGTGACGCATCACAATTAATATATGAAACCCTTAATGCAGAAAAGATCTAAGTCTTGAGTCATTATATAGCAGTTAATTAAACACATTATTTGCAATTATTTTTGAATTAATTTAGTTTTAAATAATAATTGCATAATAATTTCATTCAAAGATGTATTTTTATTGTCAATTTTATGTTCTCCACAATAATAAATATTCAATGCTTTTGTTACAGTTTATGCAAATAATGTGTTTAATCAACTGCTATATAATGACTCAAGACTTAGATCTTTTCTGCATTAAAGCATCATATACACTTTAGATTTTTTAAAATTTGATACTTATATATGAGAATAATATAGCATAACTTGGTTAATTAAAAAAAATACTCACTTTGATATTGAAATAATGACTATTACTATTGCTGTTATGTAATGCCAATAATTAATATATGAGATTAAACTAATTAAACTCATTTTGAATAAAAAAATAGACAATGCAAAAATGGAAACCTATTACTAAAATTCAATGTTTCATTTATTATAGCATTTGAAATGTTTTCATATATTAATAATATTTATTATTTTGGCCTTCAGTCGAAAGCCTTGAGCCATGACTTAAATATATAAACAATATTAAATTACTTTCTCAAATAGATGTCATATAAATGTTTACACATGCAGTAATACCTCGATAGAGTGAATCGCTTGGGACCGAACTCTAGTGCTCAATATAACGAGGTTTCACAATAAAGAGGTAAAATTGTATTAGTTTTTTATGATTAGGACTAAAATCCTTATAAATACTAACTCGGATTCACTATAAAGAGGTTCACTCTAACGAGGTATCACTGTATATGTATACAGTAAATGTTGGTTGTGCACAATTGGGAATTGTAGATTTTTCTTTAATCTAATCATCGGCAAATTGATAGTAGTTTGTATCACAACATATTTGTTTAATTTTTTAAAGTCCCAGTTTATGGCATCTCTTATAATATTACTATCAATTGTATAAATAGATAATTTTAAAGATAAATAACTAATTGCATTTCACGGCACACAATCTTAATTAACAGAGGATTTATTGCTAATTAAATATGACCAGAATCTTATTGCTTTTTTGTTTGATTGAACAGTACTCTTACTCTTCTTTAATGAAATGCTATAAAACATTTTAAAAAACTGAAATAAAATAACTACGGATAAGGAATATATTAATACAGTGTATGCTTTTTAAAAAGGAATTTATTCATAATAGTTCTTAGGGTTGTATTAATAATTTATATATAAATTTTATCGAAGTATGTAAAATGTTTGCATTGATTGGAACAAATGATTTCATTTAATATCAAAATAATAATTAAAATTTCACATAACGGTTATGTTTATTAAATTACTAAAATTAAAAATATTAAATTTAATCAAGAAAATATATTTAATAAATTTAACAACGCTAATATAACCTTAATATGACGTACGCATACTTTTATGAGTTCACTCCCGATTAAGAAAGTATTTACTGTTAATTATATACAGTATTAAACCGACAATCATTAATCCAGTTTAGAGTTTATCGTCCACTACCCGCAGTTGCAAACTTCCTTTCTGTATATACAGTACTTATTGTCTTGCTTTTAGAAAAGTTCTAATGGAAAATAGGTTTTGTCATAAGTATTCAAAGGCATCGTATTTATAAATGCAAACAAAACATAGTAAACTTTTTATATTTTTCTAAATGATAGTCAATTAATTTGGGAAAATTAATATTTCAAAAGAGTCAAATAACCAAATTAATAGTTTATCTAATCAGTGCAACCCTTCTCAGTGTTAATTAAACTGCAATAAAGATTTACTATTGAAGAAAAAATGAAATTTTGATATTATTTAATAAATTTTACTTAAAAGTTTTAAACTTAGCACTTTCACTTTACGACAAACGAGTTTTCTCTTAGTTCTACTATTCCGAGAATATATGGATATCTATTAAGAGTTATGCATTACGTGAAATCCTAACCAAACAACTCTATATCAAAGTGGGCTAAATCTATTAGCTATTTATAACTTAATGTACTTTGTTTAACCTTCAAGACTAACATGTTTTTCAACATTTAAAGTTGTTTTTATGACTTTCTGCCACTTTTTAAAAATACAATTTAATGGCAGCTGTTTTTATGTTTGATAAATAGCTTAATTTGGAAAATGATTAAAAACTATTACTTATAATACTGTATTGTGTTTAATAATTGTAAAATATTATAGAATATTCAAATATTGTAGTGAAACTACATTTCTCACTCATTAGTCATAAACATCCTGTAATTAAATGATTCTAATATTGATTATCTCACTTTGTTTTCCTGTTATTAATTAATGTGCAGTTAAAGCAACTCGTCTTTAATTACGACAATATTATAACTAATACTAAAATATAACTATAATAAAAGACTTTATAGTGAAAAAGTTTATTAGAAATGAATGTTTTTTAAAAGTTGTAATAAAATGAATATAAATATACGAATAAAAGTTATAAACTTAGTAATGAAAATGTTAATATTTAAAATACACTGTGTTTGACCTAAATGTAAATATAATATCATTAAATGTAATTTATATAATAGAGTTGTGAATTGACACTATTTATCAAATAAAACTTATTGCGCAAAACTTAACTCAACGTATTTAAAAAGTTTTTCCTATCAATAAAAAATATCAACAATAATCTCTTTCTTATCTCACTTTTTATTTGAAGTGTTTTTTCTGCTCTATTATTAAGAAAAATGGATTCAGACATAACGCATTATTTTTCTGATAAATTAAATCAAATTTTTGAGAATAATATTAAATTATCGTTTCTTTTGGAAACGTCAAAAAAAAATATAATAATAATTACAAAGGATGACAAAGTGTATCAGTTCAATGAAGAAGCAATAACTAATTCATTACTTGTTTTCAGTAATAATCAGTTTATTATTGAACAGAAAATTAAGGAATCACTTATTGAAGAATTAAGTAATAAAGGAATCATTGATTTTAACAGCTCTAATATAAGTATTATTGCGCGGACTATAGATGGAAAACTCTATTGTTGGGGAAATAATAGATATGGAGGTTTAGGGAATGGAAGACATGATGATAAGGAATATAAACCTGAATTGAATGAATATTTGCTTAATAAACAAATTATTGAAATGAGTTGTGGTTATTGGCATTCAGTTGTCTTAACAAGTGATAGACAAGTGTATACCTGGGGTTTAAATAACGCGGGACAGAGTGGGAATAAAAATTGCGGTGAACGCCAACTTATACCATATAAGGTAAATGAATTTAATGGAGAAAAAGTTAAATCTATTTCATGTGGTTATTGCCATACATTGGCTTTAACAGATAGTGGTTGTGTTTATAGTTGGGGTGATAATGAGTGGGGACAATTGGGAAGGAATAACAATAAATGGAAAATATTACCCATCAAGAAAGAAGATAATTATTCTAATTGCCCAAAACCAATAAAACTTAGTAAAAATATAATAATTACCAATATAAGTTGTGGAAGATATCACAGTCTATTATTATCTCTTGAAAGAGATATATATGTGTTTGGATGTAATGAAAATGGAGAATTGGGAATTAATAAACAATGCAATAAACAATTATTTCCAATAAAGTTAAATATTTCGCAAAAATTCACAGAAATTGCATCTCGTTTTACATGTGCCTTTTCGTGTGCGCTTTCCATAAATGGATTGTATTATATTTGGGGAATTTATGGTAAAGAAGGGATTTTTAGTGAAAATAAAGAAAATATTATTCGTGAACCTAAAGAAACGCAATTTAAGTCATTTAATGAAATATTTAGCCATTATTTTGATGTTGGTTTGGAATCAATTAGCGATAAGAGTTTTTTAGTAAATGACAAATTAAAAAGAAACGGATTTTTTGAAAATAAATATAAAGAGCGAAAATTAATAGGAAATGGATATTATGGTGAAGTCTATAATGTGAAAGAATTGAATGATTCGTGGATGGGATCCAATTATGCAATTAAGAGATTTGAAATAAATTTTTCTAATGATATTAAAGAGGAAGATCTTTCAAAAGAGTTGGAAAACTTTTCTGTTATCAAAAACTTGTATAATAAAAATATTGTTAAGTATTATGATTTATGGTTTGAAAATGAAAGTATAGAAAGAAGAGTAAATACTTTTATTAAAATGGAATTATGTGATCAATCTTTGAAGGATTTAATAAATGATACAAAGATAATAAATGATACAAAGCTCTATGATAATAATTCTCTAAATCATCTTGCTTATTATTTATTAAGTCAACTCTTTATCCAAATCCTAGAAGGCGTCGATTATTTGCATACAAGAATACCTCAAATAATTCACAGAGACATAAAACCGGATAATATCTTATTAAAAATTACTAATTTGGATAAAAGTATAATAAAAATTGCAGACATGGGATTAATTTGTTTGCATTATAACGATAGAGAATTAAGTGGTAGTTTAAAGCAATATCACACTGAAGACATAGGACCGATTCAATACGCGGCTCCAGAAGTTCTCGATAGCAGAAAATACGATACACGATCTGATATTTATAGTTTAGGAGTTGTTTTACAACAATTATTTCAAATTCATGAAAAAAGGTACTCATTTTTAAAAGCTATGTTCAATTTAATACTAAATAATATTTAATTTTTAGAGATTATAAGGAAAGCATTATTAGCAATAAATATCAAGAATTGAGTAAATTATGTTTTCAAATGCAAAACGAAGACATAGATCAAAGGCCTCAAAGTTGCCGAAAAATACTCAATGACAAACGCTTTTGGACTTTAAATGAGAATGAATTTGAAGTTGAGAAAGAGTTTAAAGAGTTTTGTCATAAATGTGATGAGAAATATAGAGAAAGCTATATTTTTAAAATTTTCATTAATTTATTATCGCAATGCCTAACAATTCATCGATATTTTGGATGCGCTGAATGTACTGCTAAACCTATAGTTGGCAATAGATATAAATGTAATGAATGTGAAAGCTATGATCTCTGTGAGTCATGTTTTAAGAGATTTGATATAAATCATTCAGAATTACATACATTTAGAAAAGTATTTAGAAATGATTATATTAGTTATATTGACTCTTCAGATAAAAATCTAAACTTCAAAGATATACTTAAAAATATTAAATTGTTATATATTTTTAACGACACTAAAAAAGCCATAAATGATGCTAAAAAAAGCCTTATCTTTAATACAATTGTTGTTACAAAAGAAGACCAAACATATGCTTTTGGTTCTAATGAAAACGGAATGTTAGGCTTTGATAACACTTATAAAGTGAAACAATTAACAATTATTAAAGAATTGTGTAATAAAGGAATCATTGAATTCAAAAATACTTATTCTAATGCAATGGCGCGAACTTTTGAAGGAAAACTTTATTATTGGGGATATAATGAGAAAAAAATTATGGAAAAGGGACTCAAGTATTTGACGCCCTATAAACCGAAAATGAAATTCTCCTTAAGAGATAAACTAATAATGGAAATGAGTTGTGGTGGTTATCATATACTTGTTTTAACAATTGATGGAGAAGTGTATGAATGGGGTTATTATAAAAATAAACAAATCAAGAATAATGACAGTATTGAAATTCATAATATTCCTTATTGTGTCAGTGACTTTAATGACCAAAAAGTTAAATCAATTTCATGTGGTGAAAGTCATTCATTAGCTTTAACACAAAACGGAAGTGTTTACAGTTGGGGTTTGAATGAATGGCATCAATTGGGAAGATATACAGAAAAAGATGAAACTACAAGCTGTCCAAAACTTATAGACTTGAACGAAGAGATCATTATTGAGAAAATAAGTTGTGGTCATTCACACAGTCTATTGTTAGGACGTA
Organism: Nothrus palustris; assembly: GCA_034697745.1. Taxonomy (NCBI): domain Eukaryota; kingdom Metazoa; phylum Arthropoda; class Arachnida; order Sarcoptiformes; family Nothridae; genus Nothrus; species Nothrus palustris. The sequence goes on from JAQGAN010000400.1 coordinate 6,296, forward strand.
ATGGAGATATATATGTCTTCGGAAGAAATTGTGACAATGAATTGGGTATAAATACAAAAAGTGATAAACAATTATTTGCGGTTAAGTTAAATAATTGTCAGAAATTTAAAGAAATCGGCTCTCATTGGACACAACATTTTTCTTGTGCGCTTTCAGAGAATGGTTTGTATTATATTTGGGGAAAATTGAGTTATGAAAAGATTATTAGAGAACCAAAAGAGACACAATTCACTTCATTTAATGAAATATTTATGACTTATTTTGAGATTACTGTAGAAAATGAATCCAACTTTACGAATCTGAAGCACAATAATTGAGCATAAGAGGAGCCGATATAGCTATTCCACTTTCAAACTTTCCTCTTTTTCTGATTCATAAAAATTTTGTAATCTTAATTCAGCTAATATTTGTCTCAACTCGTTTTATTTATTCAATTACTAGAAATTCAATTTCTTTGTAAATAAAAATAGTAAAAAATGTTTTCAAAATATTTATTTATTTTAAAAAATGTGTTCCCCACTGCTATAACAAATTGATTTGATTATAAGTATTGATTTATTACTTTTTGATACAAAATAATATTTGTTCACAGCTTTTATTACGATATCCACTAATTGATTGCTATTATGGTATACAATATCACTGATTCTTTGATATTAATTGAAGTTCTTCTTTAATCCAAATATGATCCATGAGTTGAGTCATTTCAATCCTTTTGCTAACATTTCCTACAAGTAATCTCTTTATAATATCTCTTAATTCATTCGATGGATTCACTGATGGACTAAACCTATATTTGCCATTCATTTGACTTTTAATAATATCCTCTATTTTTTGTTTGTGATCAAAAGGATGTTTACTTTAAAGAGATCACAAAATATTTAACATTTATCATTAAATTAAGAATAAAAGACATAATTACCTGTTTATCAAACTGAATAGGATTACACCTAAAGCCCAGATGTCAGGCAAGAATGGGTTATAACTGTATCTTATTTTGTTGTTGTGATTAACAAGAACTTCTGGAGCCATATATCCAATGCTTCCACAATATGTATAAGACATTGCATTTTCCCCATTGTTATCCCACCTACGACTTAAACCAAAGTCACAAATAAGAATATTCTGTTCTTCATCCACAAGAATATTACTCAATTTAAGGTCTCTATGAGTGATATTCAGTCTATGTAAGTGATCCACAGCTGAGACTATTTGGGTGAACATTCTTTTAACTTTTGTTTCATTGAATGGCTCTATTCTCTTCCGAAGAATATTTGAAAGCGAATCAGTTGCCAATTGCATGAATATATAGCATGTCTTGGAATTGACTGTTATGACAATAAAGTGGTCATAAAGTTTTACTATATGCGGATGTGATATCATTTGCATTATAAATAACTCACGCATAACATCTATATTTATCTGCTTTTCTTTTGGTAAATCCATTACTTTAGCCGCGAGCGGAAGATTATCTCTTATTCTTCTGGTTTTATATACCTTAGAAAAGGCTCCTTTGGCAAACTCTTCATTTATCTCGAAGTCATGCGCTTTAATCACATCCTCTACTTTCTTATATTCTTTTGATGGCAACTCATATACCATTGTTATGTCATTTATTCGTCCACTGAAACAATCCATTTATATTTAAGTTTTCAATTTAGTTAATCAAAAAATATATTAAATATATCATAAGACAAAAATGCTTGTTTTCAGATTTTTATTTTATTTTAACAATAAATATAAGTTTGTTGAGATTAAATTGTTAAATTGTCTTAAATTGTTTGAGATGTAGCAATATTTTCAACTATTCTTTTAATAACAATGGTTTAGATTTAAAGGAATTTAAATTTTAAGTTTTCTTGATTAACGACTGGAAAGCTATTTCGATATCTATTTGTTAATTCTCTAAATCCATGTCTAATATTTTCCTGATTATCGACTCGAAGACTATCGAAATCATAATCAAAGCGAATGTTATGTATTATGTTATAAAACAATAGTCGACGAACCGGACAACTGTTGCGGACTTCTGACTACTGAAGCAAACATTCAAAACAGAACTCATGTCTACAAATATCTGCTATTCTTCTGTTTCGATTCACATCTAAACAAACGGCACATTTATTATCGTCAGAAATAACTGTCATTTTACAATTACCAGAATTACTATCCTTTGATTCTTCATCGGAATCATTAGACGGCAATCGTTTGCTATTCATAATGGTTTGTCAGCAATACTTTAAGACACTGTTTATCCGATAATCCGCACCACAAAACTTTAACTAATTTAAAACATGTTTTAACGTTTATTTTAATGTTTAAAATTTTTTAAAGATTATCATAATTGCTATGATTTACAAATAAAACTATTTCTATATTTTCTAAACTATAGTTTTTTAAAAACATTTAAAATAATTTATAATTTTACTTTTGTGCAAATCTCTAACTTATCTGTATTTCAAAGACTTTTCCAAAATATCTGCAACTTTTGAGCAAAAAATTGAGTTTTAAGCTTATTATTCGATTGTCATCTGAGTTCATAAGTAAAATCAGAAATATCTGTTTTGTTCAAATTTTTTATGATTATTTTTAAACTAGTCTTAAATAATATATTTTATATAAAATATAAAGTTTTTAGATTAAAATAAAAGTAACTTAAGCTTATTCGTACAGTCGTTGAAAAAACCTCGGGACTCGTTTTTTGGCTATAACTTCGTTAATTCGTGGAAATAAAATTCGAAATTTTTTTTATGAATACATATATGTATATCGTCTATGAATCGTTTTTGGATCCAGTAAAAGGGCTGTTCATAAACAACGTACATTTCTACAGCACTTACCGATAGATAAATAAAAATTCTGAATAGTACAATCGAAAGAGCATAAAAAATTACTAGATACGTGTATTTTTGTTTTTCAAAATATTCACTTACCTTGGGACTACAGGGTTGAAAAGATGAAATTTTGAGATTTTAAGTTGAGGATAACTACCTTAATTTTTGTCCCACAGTAACGATTTTGGTATCAAAATGAAGCTTTTAAAAAGTTATTTTTGAATAAATTTTTTGCGTTGCTTGATTAATCAAATTTCATTGTCAAAATTGCTGATTTTCAAATCGTCACTATAAATTCATTTAATTCTTAATATTCAGATAAAGTTGAAATAAAATTTATGATGACGATTTGAAATTCAGCGCATTTCGCAGTAAAATTTAAATAAATTAGCAACTCAAAAATTTTATTCAAAAATAACTTTTTAAAAGCTATTGAATATCAAAACTATCAAATATTGATATAATATTAAAACATCTAAGAAAATGTTTTGAGTTTAGCAGATATGTCTATCTTACAAAAAAAACTCCGCTTATCCCGTTTCATAGACTGTATATTTAATAAAGCTTAGTAAATTCAAATTCACTTTCTGTAAGCGCATTTCTGTTGCATTTTTGTTAGCAACAAATTTGGAAAGTAAAAAATATATTATTCAAATATGAATGAAAATATTATTACAACAAATCTTAATAATACGATTCTTCGAGTTTCAGATACAAAACTTTATTGTGATTGTGAACAATATATTAATGTATTAAAAGAAAAACTAAACTTTTCTCTAATATATGTGAATGAAGAAAAAAAGGGTAAATTTATAAACAATAGTTGGCAGGGATTAATCGGTAGATTAGTTAGAAATGAAACAGATTTCGGGATTTCTACCTATACTGTTGATTATAATCTTTTTCAAGTGACAAAATTTTCTCTAAGTTTTGATTTTGTATATCGTGTGGCAATACTCAGTGGAAGAATATATGGAAATCAAAATCACAGAATATTTCAATTCATTGACTCACTTAGTACTGAATTATGGGTTGCATTGTTTATGACAATAATAGTGTTATCTTTAATACAAAGTATTTCAAACAATTATCTTAAAAGAGGAATTAACCCATTTTTAGATAAATTATTTCATATTGTTTTGATTCACATACAAATTGTTTTAAATCAAAGCATTACAAAAGTTAATATACTTTCAAATATTTCTAAGAAAATTATGTTTTTATTCTGCTTATGGATATTCATATCAAGGATTATAATAAACCCTTTTTATTCTGTCATTCTATCAAATATTGTTTATAAACCCTTCACAATAATTAATTCATTAGAAGATATATTACATCGTATGGAAACACATGGAATCAAAATTTATATAACACATGAAAAGATTATTAGGAGTTTTTTACAAAACTCTAATAATTGTTTATTTAAAAAAATTGATGAAAATGCAAGAGTAACCAAAAAATCGGTTTATGATATTTATTTAGATATCTTGAAAGGCAAAATGGTATTTATTGAATACAGTCCTATATTAAAGAGTTTTGTTGATGTGAACAGACATTTAAACATTTATGTCGGGCGAGAGATGTATTCGGGAAGACCTACTGTTCGTCTTTATTCAAAATTAATTTCTGATTCTGTAAAGGATACTTTGGATTCATTTAATTACAAAATATTTGAAAATGGTTTTTATAAATTCTGGTTTAAAAGATGTAACAAAAAATTAAAAAATGTTCACAACGTAGATGATAAATCAAATGTAATTGGTTTAATTCATATGAGAGGTCATTACTTAATAATGATAAATGGTTTAATTATAAGTTCTTTTTATTTTATTTTGGAAAAATATAGCAATTATATAATGATGATAGTTAATGCTGTAAGGAGTATATTATATTTGATTATTTTCTATATAAGGCTATATATTTTTGAACTCATTTTTGATAAGTATTCTTAATATCAAGAATTTATTATATAACTTATAGATCATTATATCTATTGTATAAAATTAATTAAATAATTATGAAATTTGAGAAATATCAGATTAAAGTTAATTTTCTAT
>JAQGAN010000401.1:0-11186 GCA_034697745.1 Nothrus palustris
AGTTTTAAAATTGACAATAGTTTAGCCTATGATTGAACTTATTATTGATTAATATGTTTAATAATAAGTAAATATCTTATTCTTGATTTTATAGAAAAATTTTTATTTGAAAGTCTATTTCTTACAGGAATCAGTTCATATGTAGATATATATATGTTGAGTATATTTATACCGGTACTATATGCGAATTTCATTGATATACAGTTTATTTTAGATTAAAAATAACAATTTTAATTTTTAGAAGTTTTGTTAATTAATCGATATTTATCATTAGGCAATCCCTGAAAATCTAGCAGATCTATCACATTTCAGTGAAATTCATAGAGCGGCGCCATTTTTAGGTACATTCCTCAACAAAATACCATTTTATGATACTTTAGCCAAACATATGTATATCGAATGGGACGCTGACTGGAATTCTTGTGAAGCTCCAGAAGAACACAAAGCAGTTCTCGATATGGAGGCCAGATATATAATATTTGGTTTTACAATAGCTGAATATAAAATCCGTCTCGAACAACTTGGACCTTACTTTTCTCAAACTATGTTCACTCTTAAAAATTTTGGAGGAATTAAAGGTTATTTATTATCAGGCGTTACTTCATTAGAGCCAAATGAACAAAAAATGGTTGTTCACATTTATTTAGAACCAACAATACTCTCAAGAATAATAGCGAAATTTGGTCTTAACACAGAAGCAAGAAATGTATATAAATTTAGGCAGCATTTACATTACGCGCACTCATTTTTGAAGGTTAGGCTGTTATAAATCCATTGTTTGAAGAATGTTTACAACAAAAACATTAAACAAACTTTTTAGTACTAGAGTGTGTATAATATGAATGAGCCAAAAATGAAATAGGTTAACTCAGTCGTCTTTATTATATAATTATTTAAACTACAGGTCGAACGGGATATTATTATTTGGAATAATAAGAAATTCTTGAATAACCCAATTTTGGCGAAAGAAGATAAGCGTATAGTTAAATATAGAAGATGGTTCAAACAGTTCTATTCTGAAAATAGTTCTATAATGGATTGGTAAAATCAATTTTCTTATATGTAACTTCAAAATATTTTATGCATTCTAATCAGCGTTACCAACTTTTTTTCGGCTTAAACCAGGACAAAGTATCCATACATGTTGTAATTAATAAAGGGGAGGGGATCCATAAAAAATGTGAATTATAATGCGCAATAAAATAGAATAAAGTAATTTTCTAAAATAAATAACTAATTAATAAATAAGGAATTTTAAAGTTATTACACTTTTTTTGAAAAAAATTTATAAAGTATAATTAATGTTTAATTTGATTCAATTTTAATATATTAATTGTTCTTATTTAATATGTCATTTAAGTTTGGAATTAAAGATTTATCGTTAAAACACATAAACCATTGATCAAAACACTATGAGAGTTCACCCATTAATGAAATTAAAATATTCATTCAAAAATTAGAAGAAGGGTTGCAACTTATCTCGTCTTAAAAGCTGGAGAAAGTATACTAAGTTTTCAAAGTTTAAAGATAAAGAAATTCTTACTGAAAGGATTTTAAACCAAAACAGGTGTCTAAAGCATTCGTTACTATTATACATATTAAAATGATATCATTAAAATGGATCAAAATGATAAATAACACTTAAAATCATGTTTTAATAGATAACTGTTTATAAAATCGCAAATAAAATTTAACAAATCTAAAATATACATTAAATCTTATTGTCTTCAAAATGGAGTCTCACTCCCATTAATTCCCATTGCCTTCAAAATTGAATCTCACTCACTTCCATTCTCATCCCATTCCCACTCTCATACTTAATGGGAATGGGAATGAGTTTCTACTCGCTATTTTGAAGTGTGTCAAAAATTTACTTAACGAAGGGCTAATCGGTTTTACTTGTTAAGGCAAGACTTAAATAATTTGTTTTTATCTGAGATTGAGTGTCTTAAATGTATTAAAATTGTTATTAATTAATTATAATTAATTAAACATTTTTATTTTATTTACTTTTCATTTCACTTCTTGGAAAATTTTTAAAAAAAATTTAATAGGGTTTTTGTCAAGAAATACCTCAAACTTATATTAAGTTTTTAAATTGTTAATAACAGTTCACAATATTTATAGAAAGATCGAAACAGACGTTATTGATATCAATTGATATCTTTCTTTACTTATATGCTTTAATCCTTTAACTAAAGGTCAATTAATATAACTTGAGTTTAAATATTTTGAATTATTAAAATTTATTAAACAAATATTTAATCAGGTCAACTCCTTTTTTATATGCTTATTTTTGATCAATATTTTTGTCTTATAATCTTCAGTCTACTATTAAACGCTCGGTTTTCTTGGCTATACTTATTACGCTCGCCTCTTGATTTAGCCTATGAGCTTTAAGAGCCTGTATATAAAAGATTAGGTTTTTGGATATTTTTGATTAGTTATTATATAAAAAACTAAAAACTAATTTTTCAATATAATAGTAGAACATGTATAACATTTAATTTTGTTACCACAATTAGCTATTATTTGGTGCACTGATTTAAGTTTAATTATTAATAAGTGACGTATTTTCATATGCTTTAATATTTTGAGTTCAAGTTTTGATTAAAATTAAATTAATGCTCACTTATAATAGGATAAAAGGACAAGAATTACAAAATGTTAAAGTTCGCTATGGTTCATTGCAGTGGCAAACAGGTGGTTACTTTATTTATCTTGAAAAAGTAATACTGCATGAGAAATATGCTGCGGATTCTGAATCAGCCAACTATGATATTGCTCTGCTTAAAACCAATGAGACAATGATATTAGGGACAAAATTATCAGATAAAATTAAGTTGGCGTGTAAAGGTTCAGATCCAAAACCTGGTGCAGCTGTCACAACAACAGGTTTTGGATTCATAGAAGATAATGGTTCCGTTTCACCTAACCTGAAAATTGTGACGACGCATGTTGTTGAGAGATCTGTGTGTAATTCTGATTATGGAAACTATACATCATTTGGTATTACTGAACAAATGTTTTGCGAAGGGGAACCATCTGGAGGAAAGGGAGCATGTCGAGTAATATATTAAAAAATTATCTAATTGATAATAAAATACTTAATATGCCAGATTTACTTGCATGAGTGGACTTTACAAAATATTAAATTTTGCTCGCTTTTTATAAATTAAGTATTAATTTTGGCAATAAATACAACATAGCTGTATATTTAGCTTTTTCCAAAAAATATATTTTCAATAATACAGTTTTTGTGAACAGGGTGATTCGGGTGGTCCGCTTGTAATTAATAAAAGACTGGAAGGAATTGTATCCTGGAGTTGGGACATATGTGTTGACTCAAGTCATCCATCTGTTAACACACGTGTCGGGGTTTTTATAGATTGGATTAAAGAAAAAGTAGGAACAGATTGTTGTCTTTAAGATATATTTTTAATATGATGTTTAATTATTAATAACATTTATGAGATAAATATTTAAACTTGCTATTGATTTTATTAATAATGTTTAAATTGAAAAAATTAAGTTGTTCAATAAATTATTTAATAAACAGGAAATATTAATATATGCAAACAGAGGGATTTTTGAACACTAAAACAATAAATATTTTGTTATTAAGTTATTATGGAATTTGAAATTATTATTTTAATTTACTACCATTGAAAAAATAATTGATAATATTTTCTATTTATAACAAATAAATTCAATTAACTAATAATATCAAATAACAAAGACAACAGAAAAGCATTAAATAAACGAAATTTTGGTTTAAATAAAAATAGTCGTTTATTTAAAATCTTTTTTTATTTCTATGTGAAATTTAAAAGAAAACATTTAGAACTTGAATATTTCAATATTAATTGGTCTAACATTTACTGGTAGAAAATTAAAGTTAAGATTTGAATTAAAATTACTCAAAAATGAAGTTTCTCCAATTACAACATATGCATTATTTATCAAACTTGTAATTCCATCTATAGGTTGTTCCATAAGTGGGTGCCTATTGTTGCAGATCGTGCAAGCGATTTCCATTATTGAGAGCGAGCGCATTGACTTAATTATAAAATAGAGGCAATCATTTCCGATAATTTTAAATGTTTAATGAAGCCAAATGCTAGCGATTAAGCGTTTTTCGATAGTGAGCAAACTTTTATCTAACATTTCTTTAAATTTATTGCTTATTTAATTAATTTATAAATAATTAAAGTTCAGAACACAAATCTAAAGGGAATCCGAAAATACTAGCACGAACTGCAACAATAGGCACCCACTTATGGAACAACCTATAGTATATACATTAATACTGATTGAGCGTTAGCAACATGAACTATCATCAACATTAACTGATTTCAAGCAAGTATTATTTTCAATATCAGTAGTAGATTCCATAAATACTTCATGTGCCACTTGAGTCACTTGATTCGACAATGTTATGTTTGACCAACTTTTGGCAAAAGTTCTATATGTTGAGCTGCCGGCGATTTTATTATGTCGATAACATGTTTTGCCTTATTGTTTAAAAAGATAAATTATACTAATGTAATGTTGAATTCATTACAAATATTATCTTTTTTTAAACAGTATACGAATGGAATATTTTTCAGGATTTCATTTTAATTAATTAGAAATAAATAATTATTTAAGTTAAATTGCTCACGTTTACTCTCATGTAAATTTAAAGTAGTGTTCATTTTAAAGAGGGTTATATTGTACTCTTTAAATAGACAAATAACCATCTTGTTGATTGTCATTATATATATCCCCTGTTGTTTTACTTAATACAAGACAAACCATGATTTTCCATATTTAGCATTCATTTCATCGACAATTGCTTCTGCAATAGCTTTTATGTTAAAGTCTTTTTCCAATAATCCGAAAAGAGTTGCGATGATGTGATCTTCAGTTTTATTGTCAACACTACTGCTAATTATTTTAATGGCATCTATAGCTGAAACTATTATTTTAATGAGTAAGAAAATGATTACTCTTTTGAAATTCATTTAACAGTAGTAGAGGAGGGCAAGAATAAGAAAATCATGCGCAGTAAAGATCTATTTATATGGCGCAGCTCTTTACCAAAAGCGTCATAAAGTCCGCCTTCTGATCAACCTCTACTCTACTAAATCTCTCCTATTTTTGTAAATAAAACTGATTTGCCTTCAGTTTCACTATGTGTTCACTCCAAATATCAATTGAGCAAAATTAATACTAAACACATGGAAGAAGCAGTTTTATGTCATATTCAATACAGAGATGGCTTTAATCATGTAATACAACATCAATTATTGAAAGTATTACTCCTTTTGCTTATCACTGTTTTACATATTTGAGTAATTTATTGAATAGAAAATCATTAATGTATGGCTCAATTTTCAGCTTAGGATTCGCTACATATGACATAAGAAAACTTGCAATAATGCATTCAAACATAGATCCACCACATTTATACAGAAAAAACATACATCTTCAATTAGGTTTAACTAAGGTTGATATATCGGTTATTGAAGAAGATTTACTGCCCTTTCCTTATGAGACAAATTGTTATAATTATATTACATCACAATCTTTCAGATCGAGAGAAGATTGTGTTGTAAAGTCATTTCAGAAATAACAATTATCACAAATAAATTGTTCCAAAAGTTGAAGCTATAAAGCTTTAAATGACGAGAATACTGACAATAATGCTACATGTACAATATAACTAAACCTATACTTATATATATTAAATACATTTATTGTGATTTCTTAGTTGTGAAATATTCTGTTATAATAAAAAATAGTTAAACGTTTTAAGCACTTCATAAAAATTGAATTTCTTAACTTTTTTTTATCACTTCAATATACGATTCAATTTTAGGATAATTATATTCTATATTCGCTTTAACTCATATAAAAATGTAAAATATAATTAATAAAATGCACATATAATGCATACCATTATTATTCTAAAAAACATATTAAGATAATAATCAAAAAAATCAAAATTGCATGCAAATTATTAGTAATGTAGACTCTCATAGTGAAGTCAGATATATTGAATCTCCTGATATAGTAAATGTTAAAAATGTTTAATTAGGTTCAGTCCCCATAGAGCTTATGTTAGTTATCTCAGCTTATAGTGAACTCCGCTTATAGGAATAGATTTCACTTGCATTTGCCCATTCACTATAACGAGAGTCTACTGTATTATAAAACTAAATATGATTGTGTTGCTAAGCTGCAACATTAATTAATAGGAAGTGCATCTATAGAAAATATTTTATTAATAAATAAGTTGGTATATATTGGTATTGGTATAGTTGATATTTATTAAGATTATGATATAAAGTATGCCTCATTTTATAAGCGATGTTTTGGTCAATTGTAATACATATACAAATGAATCCTATCATTTTGATAGCTATGGTGTCAATGAATCCAAGGAAAACATTTATGTGAGTTCTCAAACCTGGAACTCTGATGTAAGGATTAATTTCTCTTTTAATACAAATCTTGTAACTAAAAATATTTTATTATTTATAATTTCGGCACTTTATTAGAATAAGTTATGTTATTTCGAAAATGAATTTTTCAAAATATTATTATCAAAAAAATTTGGAAAATTTAATATAACTTATAGAAAATTTATAGGAAGTCCTCAGACTATATTTCAAACATATGTAAGCAATTGTTTAGTCAACTGATACTTATAATCCAATGATTCGCTTTATTTAACTATCATTTTAGCCATATTTGGATCTAATCTTAACTCAAACAACAATAGAAGAATGGTTTACATCATTCGCAACCAGTCCTTGGATTAAAAGAGAAGTCAATATACAAATATTGACTGCTTTAGACTTCCATCAAAGCGGACTTTTTAGACAATTAATAAATACATTTTCATTAAACAGTTGGCTGTTAGTCGTGATGTCTATTCTTATCATTTCATTGACTTTATATATCAGTCAAATCACATCTCATTTTACTTATAAAACAATATTTAAAAGAGACTACAATTTAGCGGAAATATTAATTTTGGTTTGTAGTTATCTTTTTAATAAAAGCTCTGATGTGATAAATAATTTTGTTCTGAGTGTTTGGGCTTTTATGGCATTAATACTGATTTGTTGTATTAATGGAAGAATATTGTCATCTCTTATAAATGAAGACAAAAATACAATCAATACATTTGAGGAATTAGTTGATTATAATTATTCTATAATAGGCGGAAAGTGGTCTTATTTTAGTGGATTTGATAGAACAAGATCTGGATATGAGATTCTCAAAGTATTACATAATAGATCAGAATTTGTCAATGATTATGATGTAAGAAAAATATATAGAGTAATAGGTAAGTAACGGTCGATGGTTAGAGCTCAGCAACGTTAATTGTAGTAAATAAATAGCCATGCTCGATTTTAAACTGTATAGTAATTAAACTTTAAACTTATTATGAAAATTAAAACTGAAACAATTATAAACATCTTCTAGCTAGTGATGTGAATAAACTCGGAACCCCGAGATTCAAGCTCGTCCTCACATCCCCTAGCTTGATGCTCGAGCTTTCAATCTCGAAAATATTAAAAATCGAGCTCGCGCTGAGCTCGGGCGAGCTTATTGGCAACACTATTTATTACAAGAAACTTAAATCTTGTAATAATCGATCGGGACTTATCCATCGCAGTATATTATAATGAATATAGAAAATAGTTTAAAATATCTTATTTTATAGCAAAAAGTTAGAGAAAATATAATAAATAATATTACAAACAAAAAAGCTGCTTATCTTAGAGAAGGACACGTTATAAGAGGTGTTGTGAATAAAAATCCACACAAATCTTTAGCCATTGCTGAAGAGGAATACTTTCCTGTTTTGCTCGGATATCACATAAACAAAAATTTGAATCAGAATCGGATTACAATTTATAAACTGTAAGACTTTATAGACTTAATAATTTGGTCAAAAGTAATCAACAATTTTTGAATAAAATTTATCTTTTTTTTATTAGTCTTCAACAAATCGTTGAATTTGGAATTCATAATCTCTGGAACTCAAGAAATGCATTTGTGGATCAATTACAAGGCTATAGAAAAGCAGAAATAGATTCAAACAACAAAATGGACAAAACATCAAATGAATTGAAAGATGCAGTTATTAATATTGAAATGTTTCTACAATTATTTATTTTTTTAATATCAAGTTATATAATGTCTATATTTTTTTATTTGACTGAATTAATGACATAACACAACTTTATATTTTAATGTCTGTCATAACTAAGATGTGGAATTTTGCATATTTGTATACTTTTTGCATATTTGCATATATTGCATATATTTTAATGTTTTTCATATTTGTTACGCTGAGCTGAGGACTGGCGATATTATTAGTTATTATGAATATATATGCATAATGCTTAATGCATTAAACGGCACTAAATACTCAACTTAAGTAAGGGCTTAAAACGTGTATTTAATATAAGTAAAGTAAGTAAGATATAAAAACTAATACATAAATTAATTATATAAAATTGTGCAATATATCAGTGATATATTCATAGTGGAACACTATTTACTAATATTAATACTATTAATTAATATAACATTGATACACTAATACACTATTACACTAATACACTACTGCACTATTACACTAATACACTACTAGACTTTGATATCAATACTAATATTAACATTAATACATCAATACAATTGATTAATTGATTGATTAATTACTAATACTCAAATACCATTACAACCATATACTGTGCACCGTTACTATAACTCTCTTTTTCAACGATACTTCTTAAAGACTCCCCTACCCAACAACTTCTCTACTCTTCTCTCACCTTCATCTTCGCATACACTTAATCTTCCTTAATACCCATATGGTCCAATCTGGTATGTTGAGGGTGCATATGTAAGTATAACAAAAGTATGCATATCAATTATGCATACTAATTATTTCACCCACAACTCTCTACCACTTCCCACTCTCTCTAACTATAACACTCTATATCCACTTTCTATAACTCTCTAACCCTTAACACTTAAAACACAAGACAGGTTTTTATTATTTGAAACCATTTTCTACTAATACTTGTAATACTTATAATATTTTTTAATAATAGTAATGACTTATAATACTTCTCTCAACAAATATATATAATTGTAAGTGTTGATATTAGATTACATTAAGTTATATGAATGTTGTATTACTACTTATCTAACATTGCAATATAAAAAGGATAACTTTAAGACAATTATTTATTTTTATTTTTAATTGAGTGCATTAGAAAAATAGATAACAAAATCGGTATCTTCTGAAAAATTAGTTTGCCTTTAATTTTATGCAAATCAACCAATTTTATTGCAAAAGGAATAGAAGCAAATAGAAATAAAAGGGCTTAAGTTTCCATAACTTATTTATTTATTTTTGAGTTACGCATTGAATATATAACGTGTTATACCCAAAATTTTACAGCATTTCATTTAAGTTTCACAAATTTTTTAAAGACATTCGTTTCTTGTCATTATAGGCAAATCATTAAAGAGTTTAATATAATAATTGATAATTTTGATATTTTCTTTGATAATCAAAAATGGCTTTCAATGAAATTTAGTATTTTTACAATAAATTAAATTAAATATTCGGTGAAAATAATTTCGATAAATCTTTTATTTCTAAATGTTATTCTAAATATGTTTATCTATGAATATATTGTCTAATTCAAAGTTTATGGATTCAGGACTAAAGGCATAGTCTACTGAGTATGCATCAATCTGAGCATGTCTGAGGTCCTGGGTTCGCGCCCAAAGCCACCCTCATAAGGCTCTTCAGATATGCGTTCTGTGACCACTTCGGACACCTGAGTCGGTGGTTTTTTTTCGGTACTCCGGTTTTCCTACACCTACCAGATAGTGGATTAACTCAGTTTATCCACATAGGTATATCCGGTTCCTACAAACACATAGAAATAAAACGCCTACAATAGTGGGTCCTGTTTAACACTTCTGAATGGGAGAACTGCAAAAGCTTAAAAGCTGCAGAATTCATAAAGTGATAAATTCAAAATTCATACCAAACCTAATTAAATCCGATTCAGTTATAAAATAGTTATAAGAAAATTGTTGTAAAAATTGTAAATTATTTATTAATTGATTGAGTATTTCAGAACTCATTTGTTGACTAATTTCTATGATATTCACAGACTTTAATTTTTTGAATAAACTGTTGTAAACATATCTCTCATTCCACAAAATTTTTGGGATTTTTAACCACGAATTAAAGTCAGAAAATGGTATTAAATATTTATTATCTCTAATCATTTTCACGCAATAAAGACCTAATTTTTTCTGTTTATTAAACACTAATCTTCTCGTCTGTTGAGAAACACATTCAAAACGTATTTTATCACTAATTGATAGATAACTTAATATTAATTGACATAAATCATCGCCGAATCGATCAAAAGAGTTCACATAATAACCACTTTTTGTTTTAGTATTCATTTTAATTGCTTTTCAGTACTTTTGATGAGAAACTAATAATTGTCACAAATATTAATTAATTAAGAGTTAAATCAATAAATAATACGGTAGTTATAAGTTATAAGTTATAACACTCAAAATGTTTTATTCAAAACTCAAATATTTTATATGAAATTAATTAAAACTTGTTTTAACTCTTGATTATTACTTAATATAATACTAACTATGGTTTAAAACAGACTTAAAGTATTGATAAAGTATTGAATTAAGTTTTTGAGATTTAATTATTTAAAGTCGAAACATATGTTCAAAATTATAGTAAAATCTGCGATAATAAGTGTATTAAATATATTGCAAAAATTCTTCATAACTAGAAAACTACTGAAGTGTTGTTGAATAGGATTAATACTCTTTTGAAATGAGACTATATTTAAATCATTTTACAAAATACTAGTATTAATGGTTTGGTTTGTGATAAGAACAGTACTGAAGGGCAAGAGTTTAGGATAACTTTTAATAACTTAATAGATATCAAACTCATGTCCAATAAGTAGAGACAAGATTTTTCAAATTCATAGCACTCTTAGTCAATTTGATAAAGAGTTTCTGTATATTTAAAAAAGAACTTGAGCGAAAATATATTATTTTTGTCCTAACACCGATTTGAGTGAAATTCGGTAGACATATGTATTTTGATCTCCTGAGAT
>JAQGAN010000402.1:0-11183 GCA_034697745.1 Nothrus palustris
ATATATTAAATTTAATTTAACTGTAAATTACTTTTAAGTTTCAGTATAAACACACTTTTGAGCGCAACATAAATGACGTCATTGTATTTTTATAATAACTTAAATCTCATTAAATGTTATTATTATTATTATTATTATTATTTCGTCACTTTTTATAAGTTTGTTTTGGCTCTCAATTTATACGTGGATTTGAAATGAGATTTGAATTAACCAAACTTTAGATATGATTAATATTAATGATTAAGAATGATATAAATAATTAAAAAACAATTAAACTATATTTTAAAGCAATAATGGGCTCAATTGTGATGAACGACATCCCAATTATTGATCATAAGAGCAATCAATTGAATCGATTAGAAGTGAAGTCTTCAAAGTTTTACAAATGCTGTCCAAGTGATGGACAGAAGTGTTTTTGGACTAAAAACAATGGCAACCAATTCAGGAAACACTTGGAAAGACATGAAAGTGTTTTCTGTAGTTATTGTAAACTCGAAGGCAAAGAGAATATGTCTTTCGATAAGAGTAATTACGACCAATTGATGGCTCATTTGGTGAAATTTCACGGTCGAAGATGTTTTCAATGCAATCAATGCCAATACAGAGCCAGCACTCTATCTCACGTCCTATTGCATCAAATTTCAGCTCATTTTCATATTTGGTATTCATTTTAGTCTATTATATAATTTCGATAATTGTTTCAGTTATTCAAAGTCTAAATTTGAGACAACTATTGGTTTCATTTATAAATAACTTTTGGGATCAATTATTGATTTTATTTAAGAATTTTTTTGTTTGTGATTTGATTATAATTGAGATATTTTTGCTCTATTTTGAGGTCAAATAATAATCGACTCAATAGTTATGAAGCAATCGATGAAACATTGGAAACAAATATTTCAAAGATATGTAAAATAATAGTTTGTAAGAACGTATGCGACAGTCCTTCTACTGATTCTTCCATTTGGATCAAAGAGTTTGCGCCACAATTAGAACCAAATCTACGTCTAAATGAATATCACTGTCTTTTCTGTGAGTTTAACGACGAAGAAGTGACTAATGTTTTGTTACATTGCGTTCAAAGTCACTGTGATTTTGATGTATGTGTTTATCACGAAGAGTGTCAACAGAACTATTCGTTGCAAACCATTAATGGCAGTCCTTTGTCTATTGAATACAATTCTGATAATGAATCTAATGATGAAGTTATTGATTACGAGACTGAAGATATGCATGAACTGGAAGGCAATCCCGAAAATCAATACAATTCCGAATGTCGTCACAATCCCGAAATGGGATACAATCCCGAAATGGAAGTCAAACACGATATGAAAGAATTGCCTCACTTGGAAGACAACCACAATTCCCCATTTAAGAAGCAAACATATGAGCCATACTATGAGGAAGACTATGGCGACATCCCAATGGATGTGTCATTTGAGGAACATTTGCCACAAATGCCTTCAGATCAAAGATCAGCAGAAAAACAGAGTAGAAGTTTTGATTTTTCGTCAAATATTAATTCCAATAAATCTAATGAACATTTAAGTCATAATAGAAATAACATTAATATAAACTCTTTCAAGAGAGCGCTCAACTTTTCTGATATGTCTTCACCAAAGCGTCGCTTGACTTCTACTCCAAACAATCGACAAATTCCTCCTCCAATTGGATTAGAATCGATTGAACCACAAATAAGATCGCAATTGAATTCCTCTAATTCTCCGAATAAGCACAAGAAAAGGGTTGGCGTTTCGAAAGATACGTCTCATACAAATGCCATGAAATCGAATACAATCGTAAATAAGAAGAATAAAAAAACTAATAAAATAACTTATATTCCACGCAATGACAAAGACATTGATGACGAATACCTGGAACTGCTTGAAGAGAGAGAAGCGAATATACCTAAAAGAGGTGTCAAAGCTCGATTCGAAAACTTGAACTTCTTTGAGCCGACGGCTCTGCCTAAAAGTCGGCCCGATTTTAATGAGAAAAATATATTTCGATGTCTTATTTGCAAAATCGATAACTTAAGGAATAATAAAATAGAATACCATTTAAAATTCGTTCACAAGACAACGTCATCTTTCAAGTGTGGTTATTGTGATTTTATTGGCCATAAAAATGAAATCAAAGATCATTCAGATCTTAAACATCCGGCCTCTGAAGTAAAAGTTGAAAAATTTGTTGTTCCTAAGGGTCAAAACATAGCAATCGGGTTGACTGCGACTTCTTCAACGACTGTTCAAAGACCGACAGCATTTGCTCGAAAGAAGACAAATCCAAATAAAGGATCTCTAATGCAAACTATAAAAGATAGCACTTTTATGGGTCCGCTGAGGAATGATAGGACAGAAAAGAAAAGACTTCAATCGGAATCAAACAGTGAACCTCAGCCTCATATTAGAGCTCATACACTCGCTCCGCATTCATCTAATATTAGACCAAAACGAGCGCCTAAACCGACTGCCACTCAAACACGATTTGCCAAAAAATCAACGGCTAATCGAAAAAATTTGCCTCAAAATGAATCACAAATATCGGTCACAATTCCTGATGAAGAAATTCCTAAAAAACATTTCTGTTTATTCTGTAGCGAATCATTTTTGATTAATGATAAGATAGAAGCTATTGAACACTATAAAACCCATTTAAACCTGGGCTACACTTGCACTTTATGTAAATATTTTGTGATATCTTATGAACAAATGAATTATCACATGAGAAGTGTCCACACACATGAAGACAGTGATTACAACATGACAGACAACATGTCCAATGAAATGATAAACTGGATTCAGAACTTTATAAGTAATCAAATAAAGTTCTCTGAATTCGTCGACAATGACAAACTCAAAGCTTCAAACAGTAATGGCATTAACATTGAATGTCCGCTTTGTGTAAAGGCTTCAGCCATTTGTAAAATGAAACCTTTTCCGTTCCAAACCCTATGGGAGGCCAAGTTTCACGTCTGTAAGCATTTGTGTTGGTATCCAATGAAATGTAATTTATGTGAAGAAACAATTATGTTTCCAAACAATCCATACTTATTAATGAAGCACTTAGTTCTGCAACACTTCACTTCAGCCGACAATCTTTACAATCAATCATTTCGTGGCCAAAAAGCATACAATGATATGAAGTTTTCCCAAATGAGAGCCATTCAAAAGTATTTCACACGTCTTAAAGTGACTTCTAGTGAAGTAATGGATTCCCTCTTTCAACAACTTATGGATGAATTGGATGCCATTCATCAAAATCAACTCATATCCAAGTTTGAAATCCGTAAAGATATTCGTATTAATGTTGAAAGAATTATTACGATTAAGAGTGAACCAAATGATGAGGCAATGGAAGAGTTAGGCAGTGATGAAGAAAGCTCTCAATATATGAATGAAAGTATTGATGACATTCGCGATGATAAGAAAGATATTAAGATTAAACCCGAAATGAAAGCAGAAATTAAAACCGAAATTAAATCTGAATTTAAGTCTGAAGTGAAAGATGAGATAAAATATGAAATGAAAGATGAGATGAAATCACATATAAATTATATGAAGACGTTATATGGTGACGATTTTGACGATTTCAATAGTTCAAAAGAAAGGGTTAGCAATGAAGTGGAAACTATAGATTTAAGTTCTGATGAAAATTAAAGGAATAATAAATAATTTATTAAATTCATGTAAGATTTAGTGCATTAAAATTTTGTAAACTTGATTTTCTTTAATATATTAATATTGATATAAATACTCAGTTAAAACTTGATTAGAAGTCACATTTAATATGATAGTTTTATAAATGCTGTCTAGTTATAAAAGTTCATGTATTATATCGAAAGACATAAAAATCGATTTATATAATTAACATAAACATAAGATAATAATTATCAAATATAATTTTTGATAAATGTTGAATTTTTTTAATGAATCTCGTTTTTAATGCGGATATTGATGTTATTATCGGTGAATTTAACTCTTTCAAGTTCTGTTCAGTTGTAAAAATGTTTTCAAACTTTTTCTCAACGTTTAAGTCAAAAAATGATATTTATTTTTAATTTTTAAAAAATCTTAACAAATTTTATTCAAAATAATTGGTAAATAAACTGATAAGAATAGTAACAGATTTATATCTTGTTATTCAAAAGTTTCGAATCTAAATAAATGATATAATATGAATGAAAGACAAACAACTTAAAGTTACCACTGTTTTATGTATACTACACCAGTAGTACATATACTTTACTGAAGACAAACTGGTGGGATCAGTGACTGTCTATACTGGTATATCCATACCAGTCATATACAGGTATACTAACATCATATGATTTAATGCGATGTTATCAATACGCATAATAAGTTCATAAACCGCCTAAAGCTCAGAAAATTACAAAATTATAGCACATGTCATAGGATTCATAAAGAGTTTTAATTAGCAAATTTTTTATGACCAGAACAGATCACTTGGATTTTCATATTCAAAGAGACAGATTTGTTTCTATGGAAACCATATCTTAAATGGCAAGTCCTATAGATTTTATCGCTGGCTGTGTCGGAGGTTAGGTTTTATTGGCATTTGTGGCTCGAGTTAAACATTTCAATTGTCGACAACAATCAATTTTCTATTTAATTAATATGTTTAGGCGCTGCCGGAGTAGTGGTCGGTCACCCGTTGGACACCATTAAAGTTATTATGCAGACCAGTTCTAAAAGATTGTCTATGATTTCATTACTGGCTGAGTCTTCGGTAAGTCTATTAATAAATTGAATTAATGGTTCAATTCAATCACCATTACTGTTAACATACAGTATATGACATGATTTTACTTTATTTGGCACAAACTCGATCGGATCAAATTGGATGTGTTGTGTATTTCCATCTCATCAGTTGGAATATGAAAGAATTTTTCAACTTCGAAAAGTAGTTTTCGTAATATCGGTTCCATTGAATTCGAAAGTTGATCTAAAAATCAAAATTTATAATTAAAAGTTCAAAGTCTAACTTTAGGGGTCGATCAGGACATGTGTGTGTCAGTTATAATAACAAAATTTAGGATATGATTAGGTCTTAATGGAAAGCCATTTGTTAACAGTAACTTCAAGGTTAGGACAATTGTTGTGGTGTCAACACTTCTAGTTTTAAGACTGTGTTTTTGTGTTGGCTATAACTAAAGTCGAATATCTCGAAAACAACTTGTAACAGATAAAAAGTACTTTCATATTCTAACCCATGAGATAGACATTTATATGTATACCTAATTTTAACCAAATCGAGTTAACGATCATATAAAGTGAAATTTTTTCTCATATATCTCGTATCTATGAATCAATTGATAGGTCTTTTCATTATATCGAGGAATCACTGCTCCACTCACGGGTTTGGCCGCTATTAATGCAGTTGTCTTTGGAGTCTACGGATCGCTAATGCGCATGAAAGCCAATGAGCCTACACTTCTATGGCAGGCGACCGCCGGATCTATTGCCGGTATTTCACAATCTCTAATAACGTGTCCAATGGAATTGGTTAAGACTAGAGCTCAGTTAACTTCTTCATCGGTTTCATCGTGTTTTCGGAACATAATTCGCACAGAAGGCGGTTCTCGAGCCTTATATAGAGGTCTTATAGCAACAATAGCTCGCGACGCACCAGCCTTTGCCACTTATTTTAGTTGTTACGAACTTATCCTCAAACTTACCAGAGACTCGTCATCATCCCCTCCCTCGACATTAACGCTACTATTCTCTGGTGGAACGGCTGGTGCCGTGTCGTGGCTCGTCATTTATCCAATAGATGTAATTAAGTCTCGAATACAGGCGGACACCACTTACAAATCAATTCGCCAATGTGTTAGCCAGTCATTTACCGACGAAGGCGTCGGAGTTTTTGTACGCGGAGTTGCGCCCACTTTGGTTCGGGCCTTCCCGACCAATGCGGCCACCTTCGCAGTGGTCACGTGGACGCTATACACGTATGAACATTATAATGATGAACAACAGACTAAAAATGGAGAAAATATTCTTGAATGATATTTTTATAAGTTTTTTGATTTGTTGAATTTTTTTATATATACGGAATATACGGAATAATGACTTTTTGATGTTATGTTTTATATATAAATTTGTGTTTTTTGACGATTACACGGCTATTAGTTTTAGAAGGATTTTATTATGTTATATGCATTTATTTTAATCGTAGATCTCATTATACGTATATTCTTGAGAATGAGCTTAAAATCACAATCAATTCATAAAATATTTCATTAAATATATTTTTGAAGAAAAGTAATTGAGAAGTTTTGTAATATTAATATATTTTTATATAACTTATAAGTTTTTGCTGACTTTATGATTCATTTATTTTGAATGAATTATTCAATTTATACTTATATTGTAAAAAATAAATTGTAAATTTAGTTGCAATACTCATTAATTTATATTACAATCAATTTTATTTTATAATCATTTCACAAAATACTTAATACTCAGAAAAATATTGTAGAAATAAAATAACGGTTAATAAATATTTTCAATGTATTCAAATATCTATCAATTTTCAATTTTTAGACTAGTTTCACGCCATTTATCAATACTATTCCTCAATAATGGCTTATAATCATTAAAGTCTTTCATAGTGTTTAATATTTGAAAGACTTGAGATATAAATAATTTATTTCCGAGTCTATAATCAATGGTTAATTCATCGATCGGTAGTTTTAAAGTTTTGATTCGTTCATTGTTTGCCTTTTGAATGGTTAGTGGCTTTGGATTGTATTTATCAACAAAGCCTCCAATAATATAATGCATATCACAATCAAAACTATCCATCACTTGATTCGCATCTGGACTTAAATAGACGAGAGATTCACGAGAATAACAGTCTAGATATGACTCAAAATGCAATTGAATATAATTTCCAATTAAATCATTATTAAAAGCTTGCGATAAATACTGAACAATAAATCCATTTCTACTTATATTAAACAAATGAATATCAAAAGCTTCGCAAGTGTTGTATTTATTAAACCGATATATGAGTTGCAATTCATAAACCAATTTTTTGCATTCATGTCTTGTCATCTGATATTCAAACGACATATCAATCAATAGTTTGGGACCAAAAAGACAAGCATTTCTCAACTTATGTCTCAAATAATGAGCACTTTTTTGAAATGCAATTCTTGTAAACAAACTATTTCTCCACAAACCATACAATAGGTTTCCCTTCATATCAAATATACGTGAATTTGGATCACAATTCATTGATTTTTCTTTATAAATAACATCTCTTTTGCTTTTATTCAATTCGTTTCTAATTTTGAAAACTTTTTTATCATTTAAATATTTTTGTTTAAGTTTTTCTCTATTAAGTAATGATTTATAAAATGATAGTCTCTTACGATCTTCTAATACAATAAGTTCTTTTATATCATCTTCTGATAGAGTGACCACACATTTAGATCCAATACTTTCGGAATAATCATTAAATTCATTGATAATTGTCTTCATTTTATGCCTAATGTTTTCACTAATATTTATATTTGAATAATTGTGAAAACTTTTTAAATTGAATTGTTTTGAATGTATTCTCACAAATGATAACAACTTTTTATTTTCATTCATAAAATTGAATAAAATTTGAATAAACATTTCAAATATTGATTATTATTAAAGGAATTGTTTAAGAAAATATTGTAATTGGTTTAAGTCTTACTCTGGTTTGGGTTAAGCGTCTCAAAAAACGTTTTATCACTTAAATAATTATCAAATTGTATTAAAACTATTTTATGAAAAATAAGTAAACAATAAACACATGTGAATCGCATTAAGCGTTAAAAATAAGTGATCATAGAATTGGGGAGTTTTGCATAAAACGTAACAATGTGTGAGGGCTGTTATCTATGTGGGGGGTTAAAGGTTATCTGGTTAAAAGTATGCACTTTTTCTTTATTTTTCATATCTTAATAATTTGTATTTTCTTTAATAAAATGAATGTTTGCTCTAAGAGGAGGACTAATAATGAACACAACACAAAAATGAACAGACAGGCAGACACACAGGGAGGGTCAAAAAGTGCTATTTCAGCAGAACGTTATTAATTTGATATATTGATAGCTTTACCTAATGTTTTAAATGACTTTTATTAATCATCCATTTAATACGTAACGTAAGTGTGAACCGATCACTTTATTTTTTGTGTTTCTGCTCGGGTAAAGCTTAGTGTTTTAAAAATCTGTTAAAATTGACTTATTTTTAGTGACATTTTTAGTGATAGTACGGGTACTTTCAGGCTAGCAGAGGCTCAAGGATTACTTTAAGAATAAGCTCCGCGTTTTACTGATGTTTTATCTTCGGTAATTAGGCCGAGGAATGTAGCCCTCATTAGGGCCTTACACTGGTCCTTATTAGATATTAAAAACCCGACCACTCCGTTAATTTTGACTTAAAATTTTTGAGCAAAAGTTTGAAAAGTAAAGTTGAGTTTTTTAACATTTGCTCTAATTTTATCAAATTTGTTGGTGTAACTCATTTATCTATTAAATAAGGGTTTAAGTCTGGTGGGGCCAAAAAATACTTATTGTATAGAGCCTCATAAAAAGCATTATACCCCCCAGATCTAAACTTGTGAAAAATATTTGGTGGGGCCATAAATTTGCCCCATAGATAGTTATATCACTGATTAGGATCGACACTCAACCAAAGCATTGTCTACTTGTCATCCAAATAAGGCAAATGTGATAATTTATATCCAATTTCACATAAATACATGTCTATCACTACAGAATCAATTGTCGTGATTTAATGCATTTTTTAAAAAATGAACGGAAATCAACTCTAATTGTATAATTAGCATAAAATGAGACAGTCTCATATCTCAAATTGATTTTGATCTCTCTTTTTTGTTGCATAAGTCATAAGAAGTGATACATTCGAGAGTTCAATTCAGTTGGAATTAGCCGTCAGGCAATGCTGTCAGTGGTGACAATCTTTCTTATAACTTACTATTCTATAGTAAACTTAAAATTTCTGTTGTCTCTCATTTTTACTAATTTCGAATGCATTTTTATTTTCCCAAAAGTGTACAAATGCTGACATAACTCCATTTTACAGGTGTCTATCGTTCAGTGGATATACAAATTCTTAGAAACTAAACTCATATTCTATAGTTGGGAAAAAATTTTTATGTTAAGGCAATTCGCAGAATTAAATTAAACTTTTAGATTTATTTGAGATTTGATCGTTGATTCAATTTGTTGGAAATTTGAAATGTAAATTTTGAGGTGGTATCCACTCTTCACTATAAGCAAGCACTAGAAGCAAAAAAAATTAATTACCTAAAACTTTTCAAATCTTAAAATGTTATTTTCATGTTTGATTCGCTTATTTAGCAACCTCTTCATCCTCACAAACATCCCCAAATAGCCTATTGTACAGTAAATATCCTCATAAATGTAGTATTGATTATCGCTAGACATCAAAATAAAGTACCATTAGTTTATTTTTTCATTAACAATGATGACAATAGGCTCATACTTGCCAAGGTTCAGCCTATGACCAATTTGAGCCAAGGCTTAGGCACGAAGCTCAACAGTTAGAACATTAAATGCAATAAATAATGATGTATAATAGACTGGAAACCCTGAGCCTGAGCCTATGCTCGAATTTCCACGAGCCTGAGCCTCAGGCTCGGCTAGACCCCTTGAGCCAGCCTGAGCCTCGTTTTATTTTCGTGAGCCTGAGTCTAAGCTTATAAAAGTATATTAAATTTTAAAGAAATTTGCTCTATTATTTAAATATTCTAAATATGTGTATATTTTGCTAAAATACATAATTTTGGATAGTTTTAGATTATATTTTAACCGATTTAGAAAATGACTTCGGCTAATATACACCAAGTATTCAAGTATACACTTCGGATAGTTTTCAAGTACAAAATCAGAATAATAGGAAAATTATGATTTGATAACTATCATTAAAGCTAATACAGAATTTTATTCGAGAATTTTTAGACCTGCAAAAAAGTAGACACTAATGTGATCACATGTTTTTAATCGTTAGTCTATTCGGCTCAAGAGTTGAGAACTTCTCTGATCAATGGCTAAAGGGCTTATATTCAAAAGTATTTTGCATATTTTTGTGCATTTTTCATTTTTATCCCATTTTTAAAACAAAACACAATTTGTCACACTTTTTCCAATATTTTAGAGTTTATACGCAATAATTTCTTACAAATTAAGTCATTATTTAGTAAATATTTAATTTTTAAAAATAATAATGAGCCTAAATTATAATAGAAATATTTTTTTAACTAATATTACTTTAATTCCTTTATCCGAAATTGTTTACTATGTTTAAATAGAACTAAATAAACGGTTATTATTCAAAAAAATGTCATCAGCACCCTATTCGATACATATATTGTATATTCTGATCCAGAATTAAGAAGAAAATCTATTAAAAATGTTCTCATTTGCTCTGCGACATATCTATATCACAATATAGTTTAACTAACAAGGTATGGCCATCCAAACTCAACCTTTAAATCGTGTGACAAGGGTTATGTAACCTAATTTAGATTGTAATGTGAATTAAGATACGAGTTAGTTCTATCTGGTTCTATGGGCTAAATACAAACTTTGTATTACAAAGATACATTTTACATTCGAGCAGGGTAAGCACTTTTATTTCGAGATGGGTAGGGTGGGGAGGAATAGATAAACAATTTATATGGGATTTTCTTAGCACATTTTTCATCCAATTTTTGCACATCTTTTTGCAAATATTTGACTTACACATTAATAATGTATTCGTTTGAATATATAAATTGTAAATCAAAATCATATAAAGTTATTATATTGGTTACTTGATAACTTTTAGTATATAGTGACAGGTAAGGCAATAGGTATATTAAATAATTGTAAAAAATATATTATTTTATTGTTTTGAATACAATAAAGGGTGCTTCAATTTATTTGCATTTCATGTGGTAGTTTTGATGCCGAAAGATTTTCAGTGAATGAAGATTTGAATACTTTTAAAATGAACACATTAATTGATAAACTTTATACTATATTACAATCACTATATACAGTATTTGAATTAAGAAACGAAAAAATAATATCATTTAAATATATGATAAATTGTGGTTTGATCAAACATGCAAAGTTTAGAATGATTAATTTA
>JAQGAN010000403.1:0-11165 GCA_034697745.1 Nothrus palustris
TATCAATTATAATAAAATTATTATATTTATAATTTACAGATTGAGGACCACATCAAAGAGTCATCAATAATACCTGTTTTATAGTATTAAAGTACAAACCAATACTTTGTTGAATACAAATTACATTCATTTAAAGTTTAGTAAAAAAGAATACTTATTAAAAAAGTTACAAAACATGACTATTTGTTTGTCTAAATGGTATTAATGTGGAGCTCGATATTTAATATAATTTACAATAAATCTTATTTCGGATTAAATTATATAAAATGATTTCTATCTCTAAGACAATAATATTTGCGATGAATTGTGTTTTCAAATTTGACAAATTATTAAATTATAATTTGCTTTACAAATAGATTCTGTGAATAAAATTGTGACAATAGTATAGTTTTACAGATACAGCAAATCTATGTTATTCTTCAAATACATATCAAATACATGTTTTCTTTCACAATACATAAAAACATCTATTTTTCATTTTAGAAATCTGTTCAAAAAAGCTTTAATTATTGGTTAAATTCAATTGTTTAGAGGCATTAAATGTTATTTTAGCAAAATTTCTAATTAATTCAATGAATGATTTGATTGTAATTGATTTAGAGTTGGAGTGATTTTAAGCCATTTATGAATCATTGATTGGCCGCTAAATGAGATTCAAATTTGATTTTATTCACACAGTTTTGACAAATAAAGTGATTCACATTTTGAAGCGTAAAATCAGTCAATAAAAGGTGAGATAAGAGACAGCTTTCTGTTGATATATGGATGTGATCACACCGGAGAAAACATAATACAGCACTACTTTTTAAAATTAGTTTAAATCCTATTTGCACTTATATTTCGAAAGACTTCTCTGACAAATGTATTTCTATCAGTATCTGACACAACATCTTATAATTTGATAAACATTTCACTTTTATATAGTTTATGATTTAGTTGTGAGAAATAAGCCCAGAGTTAGTACTCCGAGAGCACCGGCGGCACCACATATGATATCTTTTAAACCGAACGTCCACTGACCGTTGCCTTCGGGTTGACCAACAGTTGATCTCTCAAATTCAATCACTCCTTCCTATTGATTATAAATAACAAATTCCATTAATATTCTGCTTAATATCAATATTATATTATATTATTTTCAATTGTTTCAATTCGGAGGAAAACAGAGTATTATCGGTAGTGATAAATGTCAAGACTATTGTTATTACATTTTAGACCCAATGGCAGCAAAAGATTGTTCGCATCAGATATATTGATATTCAGAAATTTCATTAAACTCTAATGTGTTTATCATTAACGGCGGTCTCACTTGTGATACAAACTCGTTTGCATCAAATGATATTTATTTAAAGGCATTAATAATTAGAAATGTGTGAGAAAATAAGGCCAACCTCTAGACTATACTATGACAACCATAAAAATTGAATATTATATAATGTGATAAAATCAATCAAAATAGTAGAGAATCTTTTTAAGAAAATTGAAAAATAGTTTTTCTATTTAATTATCGTTAGTAATGAATCCATTTTTAGATGTTATTAAAAACTTATTTAAATCATCAATACTTGTCATGAAATATTAATAAAAAATATTACGAATGGTTGGGCGAAATGTTGAAGAACAGGGATATTAAATATGGAAAAAGTTTTTATGTTTGTTGGTAAGAGAGTCTCACTATTAAGAGTGTGAGAATCGTAGAAGACGTCTCTTCTCAGGATCAACACTAAGAAGAAGTCTCTTCTCAGGATCAACGCTAAGAAGACTGAATGAGAGGAAACTCAATGTATGAAAAACTCAATGCATGAAAGATTCAATGAGAAGGATATTGAGCTCTGAACCAAGAATTAGTACTTTAAGCAAATAAATGACTTAAGAATAAAATAAGCAGTAAATATCTTAAAATATCAATGGTTGATAACTTGGATTCAATTTGATTCATTTATTTGGAAATTGATTGAAAATCCCTGTAAAGTGAACACACATTCCATTGAGTTCCTGTTTCCCACACGACCTACAATGGAATGTGACCCTAATGCCCACCCGTCTCGACCCCCATCAACTTTTTTAAAGCTTTCCCTTATATGCATTCTTTGAAAAACGCTGAACTTCACGATTGAGACCCTCAATGACGCTCACAAGAAGCCGACAAAGCATGACTTGGCCAGAGCCAAGTCTTGCAAATATTTATCGTTCAAAACTTGCTTCACATCTTTGGTTAACTAAATTTATCCAATTTTTAGTCTTAAGACACCTCTTCGTCTTATATCTATCTTATCTGTTCTTATCTATCTTCAAGTCTCTCAGAAACTCAATAAACCACAAAACGACACTATTTCTTATTTATAGTAAACATTTTTTCTTTCCATAATTAAGTTCTTCATTGAAGAAATACAGGTGTGTTTCAAATGTAACATAAGTTTCAAACTACTCATAAATGTGTAGTTATGTTGAACTCATAGCTTAAACTAAGCCAAGTCTAAATGCCTTAAACTTATGCGTCTAAATAGTTTTGTTCAGTATTTTTATACATTTATTGATATTTCATAAAAGGAAAGCTTCTCAGGAGAGGTCCGTTTATTTGAGTAAAAAATTTGTTTATCTTCAAAAACATGAAAAGAATCTTTATCTGTTATCTATGCCATCGATTGTTTCACTCCCACAAATGTAGATCTATTTGAATCTACTCTTATTACTTACTCTCTTGAGCTCAATAAGAGAGCTTTCTTAACATTATATCACATCATAAGAGTATCGCTTTTTATAATAATATTTTGATTGATAGCTGCGTTGCCTTATTTTAGAGAAAATATTATTTTCAAAAATAGTACTCAAATCTGATAAAGTGTTCAACTTTTAGGAGAAAATTATTATACTCTTTATAATAGATTATATAAGAATTAAAAATATAAAAGATGCCGATTGTATAGTCAGCCTCTTTTCAACAGTTTTGGGTTGGAATAAATCTTGGAATAAGTCTTGGAATAATTCAGTAAAACAAAAAAGAGGTAAACGACCAGTTAATGGAGTTTTTACTTAGTTTTTAAGCAAACCATAACTACAGGATTGCATGGCTTTAGAGTACAAAATAAATGAATAGTTAGTTAGCTTTAATTGAGTTAAGTCTCTGTCAAAAACTAATGCCAATAATTACATACATCTCAAGAACATAAAGATCTACTATGAAGTCATGGAAATGATTGAAAAACTGTTCATCGAAAAAATTATAATTTAATATTAAATCAAGTCATGGGAATCGTTATGAAAAAGTGTGTACGAACACAACCCTATGAGGACAATAATCCTGTTCTCTATTTAATCAGCAGATCGTGAGTTCACAGCACAATAGCTCTAATCCTCACTTTTTGTACATTTAATACAACCAATTGATTGAAGAGTTGTAAAGGTTGTAATTGAGTTGAAAAGTATGTGATATCTTATCCATATTTGTTTATTTGCTGACAAATCATATATAACTAAATTCGGTTATCACACAAACTAATAATACATTAGATCCCAAAAGGCGTCTCAACTCAAATGAAATACTATGTAAAATATTAATTACTTGTTGAATGCCTTATATAGACTTCAAAAACAAGTGACCGCACAATCAAATAATGCCAAACATGAAGTATATGAACACAAATCTTAGTCCGATTATTGTTGTTGGGCTCAAGTTTGAAGAAGATTAAAGTCCTTAACACAACCACAACTGGACTCAACTCATGCATATATCGCGTGACAGTTTTAATGATTGATAAAATGGATCTTTTTTAGTCATCCGTTTTCAACCATATTTGTTCCCAACAATAAGTGTTGTTTACAAAAAACTTCGCAAATATTCAAATAAAGCGGATTTTGATTGTATTTTTAAAAAATTAAAATCAAAAGGAAGTGTCTAAACGATGAGTTTATAGCGCTTTTCATGAATGAACAGACATTATGTCCTGATATTTAAACTGAAACTACTATTATATTTGTATTAATGTTATAGTGAAAGCAAAATATGAAATATTAATGCAAAAGACTTGTGAACATTAGCTTATAAAAAGAGGAATTATGGCTGAGTGAACACCACTAATAAGTAGATCTACTAATATTTCTAAATGAAGTAACGCTACTAATGGTTCTACGAAATGATACATCGCTTGAGGCGATTCTTGTGAGAAAATTGAGGACGAGGTCCACTCTCAATATGACACTAACGATTCAGACTTAATGATTCCCTAACTTGTTAGGACTTGTCTGTCATTATGGCTACCAATGATGACTTTACTACAGCTCTTTGTATTACAAAACTCTGTTTCTCATTATCTTAAGTTATTAATGAATTGAATAAAAAACAAAAGCTTTGTTCACAACAATCAGTAGTGAAATATTGCCTGACCTTAAGATTATGCAAAAACGAGCTCTGTTTGAATACATTTGCAATGATTCTTAATTCATATAAAACTTTATTATCTATTCATAACTCAAATATGATATTTATGAACCACTTTTGAAGTAATATCTTTTGGCAGTAATAATAAACAGTTTAATGTTCTGACGCCTGTCTGGTATTCAACAAAAAACAATAAATATTTGTTAAATTCTTCGGTTAAGAGAAGGGAAGTCTCAGATTCTAAGAAGCGATTCGAGTCTAATAAACCAAACATAAGTTTTAGATAGCATTGCATTTGAAACCGACAAAAAAGTACATAAAATAAATTAAGAGAACTATTTGTCTTAGTTTTGAAAGTCTTTCTAAACTATAAACTATTGATTGAGCGAATAATTGGTTTAATCAATGGTTTGTTTAAGGAAATATTTCATATAATATGAGAAGTACTTGTATTATAAATGAATGCTATAATAATACAGTAATACCTCGTTATAGTGAATCGTTGGGGACGGAACTCGATTGTTCACTATAAAGAGGTTGACTATAAAGAGATTGACTATAAAGAGGTTGACTATAAAGAGGTTGACTATAGAGATTGACTATAAAGTGGTTCACTATAAAGAGGTTCACTATAAAGAGGTATTACTGTAATAGTGATAACTAAAATGTAATGAATGGTAGTGTTCATACCCATCCTCCGTGATCTCGAATCCAATTTAGAAGATTTTGTGATATATAGAGTGCCAACCAATGGGACACTTCATTGACAACTTCTGGAAATCCTTTCTGAACGCTATAATAAGCGAACTCCGAGCCGAAGACCAGATAAGTGACGATATGACTCCATTTGATACCTTCGATGAACATTTCCTGAGAAACACTATTAAAAGTGTCGAAAGCCGTGGATGGCATGACTTGCAATCGTTCACACATTTCTGCAAAATTTTCTACATATAAGTTCAGGTATTTTCGTCCCAAAGACCGCAACGCATCTCCTATTTTAGTTCTTTCAGAGGCAGACAATTGTCCGCCGTTTCCCTCTTCATTCACACCAATTGGTGTCCACTCATAGCCCTTCAGAGCCAATTGTGCGCACAGAAAGTCATTTATTATCGATTGAACCGAAGCATCCACTGAATGACCATTTAATGCCATTTTAAATCATTAATCGATTTGCAAACTATTCCAATATTTATATATATTATTCACTAATCAGACATTCATTCACTCACTAAACATCAGATAATCATCCAATTCAAGAGAACTTCTATTCCAATAACTTTTCTTCACTAATAATAATAATAATAATAATAATAATTAAATTATTGTTAATCCAAAAGACGTAACAATTGTTGACAATCAATAAAATGTCAAAAAATGGATCATTTATTTGAACAAACGATGGAATTAGTTATTAAACGATTAGTTATTAATATAAAACGCAGAAAAGGGCACAATATATGGTTTGAATGCCTCACACAGTGTTGTCTTCCAAAGAAATATTTCGTTCAATTCAAGCAATAATAGAGACCAACACTCACTGTATTCAAAATGAGGCATATTTTAGTGATTTTGTCCATAAATGACGTGTCGTCGGGTCTGGTTTGGACCGAACCCAATACCAACTATTCCACACATTTCTATTTAAAAGTACAGTTACTTTCGATCAAACTTTAAAATATATGTACGTTATTTGTGAAGAGAGTAAGTAGGGTTAACCCATATTGATGTGAGACTTGCTATTTGCTAATTCTTCAACTATTTGGTTCCACCTCTTCTTCAGCGAAGCATTCTTTTGAGGTTACGTCACTTTAAAGTTGAACAATACGCCACTTTGTTTGGTGTCAACAATCTATTATAGAACGCGCGCAACAATTAGTTTATAGACTTTATTGTAATTTATCCGTCGTTTGATATGTTTTTATTAATCTATAAGTCCCTGAAGAAGATCTAAATACAGATCAGATACTGATTGAAATTTACTTTATATTATATAAAATCATCTTTTAGGACATTCTTTAATAAGAGTTACTATGAATACTCTCTAACCCTTTAGTTCTATGAAAAGTTGAATCAGAAGATCAATTCAAATATTCTTATAATACAAAAGTTTTGTAACAAAGCATTGCTTATATGTTTAAACCAATAACTTATTCAAAATTTGTTTAAATACTGAAAACTATTTTTAAGATTAGACTTTGACATAAAATATTTATTAAGAAATGGTCTGTCAATTAATAATTATGAAAGAGTTATTCTAAAAACTTTTGACCAAATAACCAATTTTTGAAATTTTTGAAATTTTTGAAATTTTTTTAGACCAATTTATTCTAAAAACCACTTTTCTATTGGCAATAATTATACTGTAAATTATAGACTCTTTATGATTGAATTGATAACTAAATCAGATGCTCTCTTATTCTTAGTCTATATTAATCTTTATCAATCTTAATCTTAATCAATGTAATTAATCTTAATCTGTATTATATGATAACTTTTTGAAATTCTTGTGCAATATTAAGTGATCTTATGTTAACTTTGAAAATAAGAAACACAATTTTAAAGCCAACTTAATTACTGTCATTTATATAAATGGATATCAAAAACCTTTACAAATCCATAAATATTATGCAAAATTATTACAAAAAAGTTTAATCAGTTATTTATCAAGAAATTATCAATTGGTTAAACATTAGATATTTTCGAAAGTTCTTTTCAATAAAGAATATTAAATGTAATCTAATTTACAGTATATTAAAATGTTATAAATATCGATGCGAATCATTTTCGATATTATCTTTTATACAAACAAACCTATTATTAATATTTATAAAGAGATAACTTAATTATTTATACAAAACCAGATACTGTATTTAAGTTTTAGCTGAATTCATAATCATCTAAGTCTTCATCTTCATAATCATCGTAATAGTCATAGTCGTCTCCGTCGTAAAACTCATCAATTCCGGGCCCGAAGTCTAAATCAGGTCCACTGTTATAGCCGTCGGCATCGTATCCGTGATCGCAATCATACTTACAGTCTTCGTATTTGTAAAAGAGCTGTAAATTAGACGGTATTTGTATTTCTAAATCCTGTCCAACATGAGTGTCGACGACATCGAGAGTGAAGTTTTCATTTGGTGAGAGCTTTGCCTTTTCAATAATGGTGTCAACAGTTGTCATATGTATGTGATTACAGTTGTGAAGGTTTACAAATCTGAGAAGAGGACACGAACTGATCACAAAATCAATGCCATCGCCAATATTGAGACAATTCATAAAATCCAAGTGTTTCAGGCATTTCAATTGCGCGATCGCATACACGCCAGCGTTCGTCAAAGAGTTCGCGCGTCTGATCACTAGTTTCTCTATTGATTCACAATTTTTACGGATCTCTTCCAGAGAATTGTCCACAACCGCTATGTTATTAATGGGCGAGAGATTTATCGTCAATTCTTTCAGATTCACTTTATTTAGAGACAGAACCAAATCTCGGAACTGATGGCTTTCGAACTTATAAGAGTCCATCACTTCAATGGTTAGAGAAGACAAACTCTTCAGATTTGAGAATTGTTTGAAATCACAACCACTAGAGTCTAGACTTATATTAAGTGAAACAAGAGATTTCATGTGACAACAGATTAATGACAAAACGTGACCATCTTTTATATCAATCGATAGTTTGGTTAAATATTTTCCATTCCCTTCGCAAAGCTCTTTAATTACGGAAACATCGGTTACATTGCTTTCCATTAAATATAATTCTCTTATCTTCGGACCTAATCTTTTGAAGTGAGGCTTTGAGACATTTTCATTCCTCGAGATATCAATGCATTGGATATTTTGCGAATCAATAATACTATTGAGTGCTCTTTCGGTGATTTCTTGCGAAGAGATTTTCTTGATTTGAGTGAAATATTTGGCGACTTTTATGAACTCTTCGTCCAAAACGAGCGAAACGGCGCCGAAGTTAATGGATTGCAAGTGTTGGCAGTTGTGGGCAATGGATTCCAAGACATTGGGCAATGGATTCGCCTCATTGTTGTCGTTGTTGTGGTCCTCGTTGTCGAAGTTGACTCTTAAGAGTCCTCTCATATCAATGTGTCTCACATTAGAGCACTTTTTGATGATAACAACAAACGCTTTGTGAGAAAGAGGTGTTTGTGTCGTTCGACTCAAAGTCGTGCAACTGTTCATCACTAGAACTGATTTCAAGTCTTTGTCGATCATTGTTTGCCATTTCAGACAAACCAACGATAATCGCATTTTCTCCACTATTGAGAAGAAAGACATTATTTTGTTGAACTCGTATTCACACAATTTGTCGAATTCACAGATCGCCCAATCATTGCTTGCATTCCTTTCAACAGTTCCCGCATTCCTTTCATTGACGACTATGTCATCGCTCGAAATGGAATCAGATCTCATCTCTGAGTCAGACATTCTTCAGCACTTCATTTGATCCTAAATTATTGATAATATTTATGATATATTAATATTAATTCAATTATAATTCACTTATATTTACCTTAAATTAGAAGTGAATCCAATATTAAACTTGAATTTATTCAAAACTAATCAATAAATGTATAAAAAGATTTACTGTAATAGAAGTTATAGAACTATTAATATTCAAATAATGTCAATATTAATACAGTTAAACCTCTCTATCTTGAACGTGCAGTTAAGTGGTTTTTAAAATGAAAGCACATAAATCCATAGGAAATCAGGGCTTGTTTTTTACTTTTTTTCAAAACTACTTAACTGTATGTTCAAGATAGAGAGGTTTTACTGTATTGGGTTGGCATTGTTCATACATTTAATAAACAAATTGACAGAATATAATCATTTATTTCGAATCATAATTATTATTTACAATATATTTTGTCAACATATACAACACTATTTATACTTTATATATATTTATATTTGCATATGTGAGCCATTAATTAAAGTTATGGCACGTCATTGGCATAATAATTGTTACCACAAATTAAATTTTTAAATTATTTTACACATAAAACAATTTTATTTTGTTAACAATTATTTATTCATTGAAGTACTTCTTTTACCACAAAGAAGTGTAGCATTGCGTTAGTCATAACATTAATCTAATTACAGGTTAGACCAAAAATACATTGTTTTATTAGTTTAGATGTGTTTGTTATGGCTCATCATTGAGTTGTGACTTTATTTTATTAATTATTAATATAAAAGTGATGTTAAATCACTTTATTTAGAAATTATTAAAATAGAAGTTTTGCCACAATATATTTCACTCTCGATTTATAGAAATAAAAGTCAATCCTTAAAGCCTTTGATAAGTTATTTTATTCTTTAGCTATTTTTTGTTCACTTTTTAATCTCAAATCGACTTCTGATTGATTAATAAAAACTTATTAATTGACTCATTATTACAATTAAATAAAACGAACGCTTCAATGAATTGGTTGAGTAAATTGTTGTCAGGACTGTTGACACCTTTTCTTTCCTAAACAGTTGAAGAGTCTATTTGTGTGCGTTAGACGTCTTTGTTGGACAGCATTTGTTTTACAACTATTAGAGTTCGGCACTAGAGATGAATCAAATGAAAATATAATCATTAATAGCTTTATAAAACAATAATAAGTTAACAATAATTAATTCAATAAATAGAAACTATCCCTTATTGTGATAAATAAATAGAAACTTAAAAAATTTGATACAATTTTTTGTAAATATAAGATTAAAAGACATATAATTAAAGTTTAAACACAAAAGGGATTCTCTAAAAACAATTAATGAAAAAACTTACTAAAAATTTTGAGACAAAAGCAAAACCAACAAATTCGTGGACAAATTACTTCAACAGAACAGTGAGTACTTTATATAAATGTTTAAAAACTGGGCAATTATTGAACTTAAAAAATACTGTTTTTCTCTAATAAAAGGTATAAAAGTGTTGTCGAAATGAGGGGAAAATAAGCTAAGACTGTGTGCACAACAATTTCTATTTCTATTTAAATAAATCAAATAATTAATTGACTTCCAAATAAGTGAATGCTATCAATGTTTCCAGAAAGTCAAGTGACCCAACAGTTTTTTGAGACACGTCTGTCTCCTGATCTTACATTCGTATTGGGAATCATTTAATAAGACACCATCTGATGTGCTGTTGTTGTCGCGGTTGTGGAGATCGCATAGATATGGCAGAACTGACATCGACCTAAACTCGTCTCCGCCAGCCTTTTCAGGTATTCTTACATTTGGACAAATCCTCGGATGCTTTTTCTTAACCCAACTATTAATAGAAAAGTTTTAAATCATATCTTCAATCATATCATATCAATCTTAAGCGAAAGTAAACATTCTTT
The DNA here is from genome assembly GCA_034697745.1 of Nothrus palustris. Lineage (NCBI taxonomy): Eukaryota > Metazoa > Arthropoda > Arachnida > Sarcoptiformes > Nothridae > Nothrus > Nothrus palustris. The sequence continues at coordinate 10,732 of JAQGAN010000403.1, forward strand.
AATATTAATTTGTTTGATATAAATTTGATTAAGAGATAAATTACAAGGAAAAAAGTTTTAGTTCTTTGTTGGACTTTCAGAGGAAAAATTAGTAGACATTAATATATCATTTGTCTGTCACTTGAGTCTAACAAAAAAAAGTTGATTAATTTCTATAAATTAATAAACAGCTATCTATTTATTACATATAACTTAGAAAAGATAAATCATTTGTATGTTTTTAAATTAGAAAAGCATTATTTAACATATGATTTAGTGAGTGATTATTATGAGTAAACTTTTATGCATACTTTATATGTGAGATCTGTTTTTATTGTTCATTTAATTTAATATAAGGTGATTGAGGGCTCATTATGTACAACATTCACATAGAATGTAAAATTCTAGAGAAAAATTGTGTTTTACTAAAATATTTGTAAATATTATAAATTATT
>JAQGAN010000404.1:0-11160 GCA_034697745.1 Nothrus palustris
TAGTATTAAGTTATTTAAAATATGAATTTGCTATTAAGAATGTAATTTGATTTATTTTCATCAAAGGTTAAAGTTATTACTTATTGACTAACGTATTTTCATATCTTAAGTAAACACTATTTAGAATATTGTTATATTTGTTAAATTTTTTTTGTCAAAATTTTATTTATTTTCTTAAATTTTTTGATTATAAAATAAAAAATTTTGTAACATTAATTTTTAAAATTGTTTTAAATAAAGGGCACATTTAAAAAATTTCTACTGTATATTAAAAAGCAGTCCTATATTGCGTACCTTAATAAAGGCTCTGTACTTCTGTATGCATATAGAGTATCAGATATTCAAAATATTTATGAAATCAGTAGAATTCATAGACTATAAAATGATAGTTTTGATAAAAGCAATAATACCAATCAGAATCTCATATCTAGTGATATCAATAAGCTTGAAGTTCGAGCTTTACAGAAAGTAGCCTCAGCTGAGCTTCTGTTAAAGTAGGGCTTTAAAAGCTTTCTGCTTTCAGATTCTCAGATTAAGAGTTAATGTTTTCTTACTTTAAGTTTCGATAAATAAAAGTTTTAATTTGAATCAAATCTATCTGAACGTTAAGTATAATACAGGTATCAATTGGACAGAACTGCATCTGTCAAATGCATAATTGGTATCTGTCATTGACTTCGATATTAAGATATTTAGTAATATCTTTCTCGAATGCATAGTTCATATAAAACAAAGATAACATTATAACGATTATTCAGTTAAACCACAAGTTGAGGCATTGAGAGGTTGTAAGACTTAGAGAGGGTTCCACTTACGAAATTCTTAATATAAATGTGAGCTTAATCGCTTCAAGCTCGATCACTAGGTCTTGAGCTCAAGCTTCGTCTGAGCTCCTGGTCTTTTGCTGAGCCGACACGCTCGAGAAGGTTAAAAAACGAGCTGTGATGACATCACTACTCATAGATAGGCGTTTTTAAGCTGCATATCATATGTGGTCAAACACTGTATTTAGTATAGAACTATTAATGTTTACGAGTTTGAACTGTAAACTTAACATTTATATTGAGGTTATGCTTAAGGCTCGTCATTAAAGTACGTACGTAGCTGAGGGGAGGGAGGGGTCAATCAAAGCGTACAGACGCTAAACTCTCATAGAAAAATAGCAACAAATAGGTGTCAAAATGCGTACAAGGGGGAGGGAGGGGTCTAAAAACCTGAATTTTGTGCGTACGTACTCTAAGGATGAGCCCTTATGTTTGATATGATATTAAAGTAAAACAATTGGTATTATTTATTAAATCACAAATCATAAATCATTTACAGTGTAAGTCATATGATATTCAGATTCATATTTATCTCAATTCAACGATAAGTCCTTTTATGACAACTCATCTCAACTCAACTCAACTCAACTTCATATGACATAAGTATGAAAAGGCTTTTATTTTTATGGTTAACTCAATATTTGATATAATCTTTTGGTCCAATATTAACATTGAGTGAACATTTGATACCAAATATTGATATATTTGTTGATAGACTTATCTCTGATTTACGATATTATAGTCTGAATATGGCTGACACTACACTACTAATCGACTCTAACTCTAACCGAATCCCGAAATACATATTTGCGGCCGTCAGTTCGTGGTTCGTATGGATTCAATCAAATGCTATTCAAATTGAACACCAATTGAACACAGAGTTTCACTTCACTCTAATATCAATAATAAAGATCACTATTTATTATTGGGTCCGCTTTAATGAGTCCGAGAAGACTCATACAAATGGGCGGACAGAATGGGTATCCGCGTCGACCAAAATAAATAACCTAAGCCTGGGATTACAGGTAGTGTTGGGTCGCTTCGCATTACAGAGGGTTTTTTGAAAACTTGTTATGCGATCAGATAGTCTGTAGAGTGAACTTCTCGGTTAACTTAAAGCGGTCCTCACTCTTACTCTTATTAGACATTTGTCTCACTTTTTCAAGTGATTCCTTATTGAGAATAAGTGTCCGTTTTGGACAATATTTGGTTCATTTGCATAGCTTTCAGATTCAACACAATTCTGAAACAATAAGATTTAAAATTGATATTAATTTGATTTAACATATAATAGGTTCGGCTCAATAGCGTTGGGATCAGTCATCGGGTAAATTGTTTATAATTTTCGAATAATTGTTATTATTTAAACATTTAAAACCTGTATATCATTATATCATTACTGGATTGATTTGATGGCAATCGCAGGTATACCTCACCAGCTATTCCTAGTCTTAAGAACTCAAGCATTCAATTATCCGATTCTGAGACATCACTATTGGGAAGTCTTATGGCTTTGGGAGCCGTTTTGGGCAGCATTTCTGCCAGTAATTAACAATTCAAACAAATGTTCAAATAATTTAAATATTTATTTAACTAAATTTAAATTAAAGGTTCGAGTATTGGATACATTGGAAGAAAAGGAACTCTTCTCTTCACTTCGATTCCATTTGTTTTTGGATGGCTTTTGATGGCATATTCGGGTCGATTGGAATCCGTGGCCACTCTTCTCATCGGAAGAATCATAACAGGCTTCTGTTGTGGTCTTATATCACTTTCAGCGCCTGTTTATATCGCAGAAACAGCCAATCCTTCGAAGCGCGGATTTCTTGGATCAGGTTTTCAATTGTCGGTCACTATTGGAGTGGTTTTAACGTATTTGACCGGAAAATATGTTTCGTGGGCTTATTTGGCGGCAATTAACTGCATATATCCAATCATTCTATTAATAAGCATGTGTTTCATGCCTGAGACCCCCGCGTGGCTCATTAAGAATGGCAGGATTTCAGAGGCCACTGAAGCCAATCTATTCCTCCATGGCTCAGAAGGCACGACATATGGCTCACAAAATATTGCAGTCGACTTATCTGTTCCATCAATTGATTCGGACGGTCTTCAAACTGAAACTAATAAATTTAGATTTTCTGACTTTATGAGACCTCATGTAAAGAAACCAATATTACTATCGCTCGCATTAATGTTTTTCCAACAATTTTGTGGAGTAAATGCAATCATCTTTTATACGGCGTCTATATTTGCGTCGACGGGTTCGTCGACCATCAGTCCCAACGACGCCACTATTCTGGTAGGCTTTGTTCAAGTTGTGGCCACATTAATGGCGTGTTTATTGACAGATAGAGCCGGAAGACGATTACTGCTTCTCATTTCTGGAATCGGGTGTGGACTTAGCCTAACATTAATGTCCATTTTTTATTTTGTTAGCGACTCAAAAGGCCAAGAATTCCAAACGGCACACGGATGGATACCTATTGTGGCACTTATTTGTTTTATAATTGCATTCTCTCTCGGAATGGGTCCCATTCCATGGCTATTAATGGGAGAATTAATCCCCGCACACGTCAAAAGTGTGGCGTCAGGTCTATCCTCATCTTTTAATTGGTTTTGCGCTTTCTTAATCACATATTTTTTCCAAAACTTCATAAATGTGTTACACAATAGCGGGACTTATCTCTTATTTTCAATAATAAGTTTTGTTTCCTCTGTTTTCGTAATATTTTTATTGCCCGAAACGAAAGGAAAGTCATTGCATGAAATCGAAAATCTCTTCAAAGACAAGCAGTAGTTGACACAAATCATATCAACACATAATGACAATATCTATAATGAATTGTTTAAAAGCCGAACAAGTACAATAATGATCTTTTTATTAGACTGATACTGAGTTTTGTAATAATATATATTTAATTGTATTTTATTTTTAATTAATGTTTATGTTTATACAGTTTTAACATAAAATAATTTATAAGCTATTTATGAACAAATATTTCAAATATAATTTACTTCAAAAAATAGAGATCCAATTACTGTAATATAGAATGAACTGTAAGAATGAGAGACAAAATTGACTATAAATTTTTGTATAAAATATGAATTATATAACCATTTTATATAAAATGAGATAAATATATAGATATAAGAATATCTAAATTAAATTGAATGCCAGATCTATTAAAATAATATTGAAAATATGTTTCAATACTTAATAAACTTATTATTATAACATTAAACCGGGTCTCGATTCACATCAAAAATACATCAAAAATACACAAATTATGAAATCAAAAAATTAAATCCTAAAATAAACTTAATATTTAAACCATTTTTGATAACATAAAAAAAAATTTCCAAAATGATATCACTAGAGAACAAATTCATAACCCTTTCCCCCATTTAAGTCATCATTATATATAGAATTTTTTATGTAAATAATTTATAGCAAAATCTCGATATAACGCATAAAATGCTGTCTCCCTGACTGTTGGTTATGTCGAGCTTTTACTATAAATGGTAGTCATGATCAGTGATGTGTTGCATTTCGATGATTGAGTTTGCTTTCAGTATTTGTGAGTTGACAACTGTTTTGCAGACCAATCTTATGGTAAGCTTAATGTCAATCTCAAGCTATCGTCAAATGTTAAAATGCAATAATAGGAACCGAAGTGCAAACTAAGCTTTAAAAAATGTCTAAATGTTTCAATCAATTTCTCAGAGATATAAATAATTACAATTAAAAACGACTTCATGCGTACTAATGATAAAGTATTTTGACATAAATAATAAAATCAAATACTTGTGATGACTTTAAGTACATTTAACGTCTCGACGTGTGAGCAGTAAAACGTTGGATTGATCTAGAATTATGACTAACAAACCTAAAACATTTATGAACGTAAATGAAACTTAAAAGTTATTCAACTTATTAAATATGTTGTTGACTCGCAATACTTCCAAATGCAGTCTTAAAGTAATAGGAGTTTCAAATGCTTCAAAGTGTTGATAAACTTTTAAAAGTGTTAATAAACGATTATATAATGTAACAAATGTTAGAACCAGTTCTGTCTTATGAGCCACGAAAGTGCGAATGAGAAGTTGACACCACTGAAGATGCCAATAACCAGAAAGGTGGCGGCCATCATACCAGCAGTTCCAGCGTGTTCTGGAGGCACGCATTTGGGCGCATACATCATACATAGGCTGCTATAGTATCCCGAAGAAAGTCCTAAAATAATTCCTCCCGAAATGAAAAGATGGTCGTTATTGATATAAACGGGCCATTGTCTCGAACTCGGGTGATAGTTGCAGAACAAGAAGAACGGTATAAGCAATAGTCGAGCCACCACTGGTATCCACAAGTATTTTGGACCCGGAATTGTGAACCAATTGGGAAATATGTTTCCAATCATTGCAAAAAAATTGAACACAAGAAAGCAATTGACTGCTGAGAAATATTTTTTTGTATCTTCGACACTACCAAAGAAATGCTCATCGATTGGTTCGACCCCCGCCTGAACTGCTGGAAATATAGATAGCGTTACAAAAAAAACCATAAAAACATTGAAACATTGCATCCAAATCTTCTTAAAGACGAACAAATAAGGCGGATGTGTTCTTTTCTTTTCAGACGATGATTGGTCTTCTCTTATGCAATAATAACGATAAAAATTCTAAATAATAATTGAATTAAAAGTTAAACAAATATTAAAACTCCTATAAAACTTACGTTCAATGGAAGAGCAAAATAAGTATCAAAACAGGCCAACAATACTAATAACGCTGTCAGGAAATAGTAAATGGCGGCCACTCTTAGATTAGGCGATAATGCAATGGAAATTATATTAATAACGGACGTAAAGGTGCCGCTTATGTTAGAGCCGAGAACCACAGCATTGGAGTATTTCATTGGAAGTTTGGCTGCGAGACCATAGACTGAGTTCTGATAAACGCCGTTCGCTATATTTAATAAGACTATTGTGAACATTGTTATATAGAAGAACTCTGCGGCCCATGAAGTAGAGTCAACCATAGCTAATATAATTGTGATTATGAATAGTATCACCTCAACTATAATCGCTATCGTTATACTAATAGATAAGTTCTGACCACTGAAAATAAATTTATAAGTTTTTAGTTATCAAAATCTATTCGCAATTATTCATAAATTATATTAATTAATACCCAAATTGAAACAATAAGTTGAATACATTGAAGAGAACATTAGGCACCTGAGCCGCTAACCCGATATATGATAGGAAATCAGTTTTATATGAATTATTCTCATCAGTGGACGAAGTATTTGAAGTTGAGTTATAACTACTTATAGTAAGTTTATATTCAAAATACTATTTAAGAAATGGTTAAATTGAGAGAATTATATTAGTATATTATTTAATTTGAATATATTAAATGTATTTGAGTACCTTTTGTGCATTTATAAACATATTCCAAGGCATTAGAATTCCGATTCCGTGTAGAACCAGAATAAAAAGTACTACATTATACCTAAGAATATAAAATAAATAAATATTAACTTTTCATATTTCTAATAAGTTTAGTATTAGTAGACTATACGGAACTCTTAACAACAAACGTTTTTTGACAAGACCATGCCAAAATCATAGAGTAACCATGTAGCTATGTAGCATGTTGTTGTTACAAAAAGCTTCTGTTAATAGTTCTCTAATAAAATAAGCCAACTTTTCAGACATTCTCAAACAAAATGAAAAAGAATAGAAATCGTATTTAAATCAGAGCTGCGGAACGGGTAAAACTCATTTTTGATACCCCCTCCATGCGAGCCAAATACCCTCCCTGTCGATCAAGAAAAAGCTTATCCAAGCTATGGCGCCGAAGCTAAGGCGTAACACCCGATTCGCTCCGCAAATGATGGCGCAACGCCACAGACGAGCCGCAAAAAGGCCCCAACATCGTCTTCAAGCTCAACCGAAAAATCCCTTCCCTCACCGCAGGATTTTGAGTCTCTCCGCAGCCCTGTATTTAAATTAATATCTACACTGTGTAACTTTGTTAACACTTCTTTGCAATTCATGTGACTTAAAATCAGTGTTATAATCACTTATGCATGCTTTTATCGGAAACAGCCTGATATCGTTGTACTTGAATATTGATATTATATTACATAAGTTTAATAGTTTTAACTCAATATATGTGTATATATATAGTTAACATTATAATGAGTTATCTATAATTATCAGCTTTCAAAAAATAATAGTAAGTTATAATAGTATAGGATTAGAAAGAGCATCAATTCATAAACAATGATCATTATTTATAGCAGGACCGGGCAAGGGGGTAAAGCCAAAATACCCACTGATTTGAAAAATCCTTAAACCCCCACCAGATTTTCGCAGCGAAAATTTTAAAAAGTGATTAATTGAATATTTTTTCCTAGGATTTGAGGCCAAAATTCACAATTTTCCCTACCCCCTGAACCCCCTATCCGGTCTTCCCCTGATCTATAGCATTATTCAAATTATTAACTGTATTAGAGATTAATCTGTAAACGCGTACACAGTATTTAAGTTCTATATAATTGCAATTTTTGTGCTCTATTGAAATAAGAGAAGTTTCCATAAATGTGCAAATGAATGAAATATTAGATTTTTTTATATTAAATAACAATGTTATTAATACCAGTATTTCTATATTAAAGTGTTCAAAATGTGTCTGTCTGTATACTATTGTGGACATTAGACAATCTGAGAAGGGTATCATTAGACAAAGAATCACATTATCTATATTACTAAAAAATATCGTGTGTGTATCCGTACTACGCAAACTTGGCCTTTGGACACATACAGTATGTTATTTATTTGTATTTAAATTCGGAGAATATGTTTTATGAAATTCAATATTTATTCACAAAAGTATTGAATTCAAGTTTCACTTATTTACTATACATTTTCTATATAACTAAGTCAATCGTGTGCGTGCGTGCGTGTGCGTGTGTGTGTGTGTGTGTGTGTGTGTGTGTGTGTCCGTACGGCTACCCTCAGGCTATTCTAAGCAAAGGGGATGTCTCAAAAGTGAACAAAAGTTTTTTCTATGAATGCAGTCTATTCTAAAGTTTATGTATTACTGTGAGAGCGAGCTATGGGATAATTATAGTGAAGTGATATCTACTGGCTTATTAATATTGTTATAGAGCTGTCTCAACCTTTTTGGGCTAAAGGGCCAAATAAGAAAAATAATTTAAACCGCGGGCCAGAGAGTAGTGTAAAGGAGGCAAGAGATTTACCTTAAATAAGCTATTTTACCATATGAAAATTACGTAGCTATATTTTGTTCACCCTCTTAGCCACAACTTTTCTCATTATTTATCAGTTATGAGATGAGATTATTTTCTTGGATTAAATGTTGTTCATAAAGATTAGTACAAAGATTAATACTTCAAAACTTAGATATAATACATCAGAAAGAAAACATAGAATCTTATTTATTAAACTCAAGTCAAACTTCATTATTTTTGAGCTAAGAAATAAGTGATTATTAAATACTTTTTTGAACAGTTAAAAAGATAAGGGCAGTGTTGAAACTCTGCATCAATGGGCTCATCGAAGCTGAGTATAAATCCAATTTATGTTATATTTATATTTTTGCACTTAATTTCATCTGATTAATGAATCGTTGATTACATAATATATTCGTATTTGTTTGTATTGTAAGAACTAATTGAGTTAATATTACAAAAATGATCAATGGTTTAATACATTGAAAGTTAGCGTATGAGTTCTCAATAATCAAAAGGAATTAATGACACTAACTTAGTATTTATAGTAGATTACATTATTGCTTCATTTTTTAAAACTATTAAATACAGATAGTAATAGATTTCTGAAATGACGCTTCGCATTAAACTAATAGGTTTTATAAAAATATTTTTCTTTCGTTTAAATAAAAAAAATTGTGAGCCATTCAATATTAAGAGCAGTTCTGCCCAAGAATAGAGAGTCAAGTGGGTCCAAATGGAATTAGAATCTTCAACATTACAACTATGGAAATTACCTAGCTACACATTCAACTATTCAGATCACATTAATTAATCATTTCTTAAGCAGTGATTTACTATAGAACTTCATTTAAGGTTCATTAATGGTGTCTCATATTTAGCATTAATTAAATTAATATACAATTATTTAAATTAAAGTTATTTTTGAATCAATTAAAACAGTAATGAGCCTCACGTTTGACGCGCCTTATAATGAGATATTATAAAAATTTCATACAAATGTATGCGAATTGAGCCGTATGTGAATGTATGTTAAATATCAATCATTTTCTATAGTGACAGACATACAGACCGACAGAATTATCAAATTGATTAGTGAGCATTTGTTGCATATTATATTTTTAACTTTCATTATAACTGCTATAATCTAAATATTGCTCTGTTATGAGATTGAATTCAATTTTGATGAATGTTTAGCAAACATTTATTTAATTAAAATAAGTTTAATTAAACACTCATTTAATGATTGCTCAGAATATGCATTGAATTAAAGCCAAAGATTGACTAACTTTGCAAAACAGGAAATTTGAAAATATAAAAACTTTAAATCAATTTTGAATATTATATTTCATAACTATTACCTATCTTTAGGTTGATTTCCGTCTAAATACTGATTTGGTTTACAGTTTTTAAAGTCCAATTCATTGTCGTTTTGCTTATCCTTAAATCTAAAAGAAGTTGACTTTTGATTGGAATCAACCAAAGAATCCTTTTCATCCATTTCTCTGATAGAGTCTTCATCTAAAAGGATGAGATCATCACAGTTGGACATTTCATACAATTGGCTATAAGTTATATCAATATTTATAAGTTTGTTAAACAAAGTATTGTTATTATTAGCACAACATTTGTTGATATATTAATATTATTGCAATTCATTATACGGTTAACCGAATTCAATTCAATTCAATTCAATTCAATACTATTAATGAATACATATTAATAACTAAAAAGTGATTATATATGAAATTAATGAAATACCATATCATATATGATAAGACATAAGACATGATAAGGCATTCAACACTTACTACTGTTTGGCAAGACTTGCAATTCCATTATCAGAATATATCAGTTGAGTTATTTATATTAGATTAAGATTAAGACCAGAATAAGACTATTGAAGTCAGTCTATTGAATACTATTAATTGATAAATATGTGAACTGATGCCGACTCTCACTCTAATCAGAGGTGTCATTAACTTTAGTCTTATTTACTGATTATATAAATCAATAATTTTCAATGTCTTTTACTATAATATTAAGTATAAGAACACAAATGCTGACTTCAATTATATAATTAGATCCGTTTATGTGATGAAAGTTTAGTGAAAAGCATGTTATCAGAGATGCTTATAAATAGACATTGAGTTTATTTAAACGTTGAATATGAGTAAAAGAGAGGACATGAGAGCATGTTATGCAATGCACAAGTGCTGCTGCTATGGCTTTGCAGTCGTTCCACATTAAGGTGAATGCTGTGTTTCATCCCTATCCCTATCCCTATCCCAATCCCTCCCAAACTAGAGTAGTCTCAGTAGAGGTCGTATTCGCTTAAAAATAATAAACATTTCGTCTCTAAAGCACATAATTTGTCAATAAGTTTGGTGTTATTTTAGTTGAGATCTTCAGCTCATTATTTTGTTGAACTCTTTGCCTAAATTGTGTTCAAAGTCTGAAATTCATAGATATTTTTGTATATTTTCAATAATTATCATATATTGACTTAACTTATACTTTGCTTATACTCTCGTTATAATTGATAGCAAATCACTCTTCCATAGAGTGCAAGCATTTTATCGACAAATAATTTAAAGTTCATTAATATTAAGATAAGAAGTCATGAAACAAATCTATTTATAAGAAAAAAAATCAATTATTGCAACTATTTTTTGTTACAGTATTTTTCTACTCATTTTGATTTGTAATGAAAACTATTTCACTTCTAAAACTTGTTATTTCATTCTTTTATTACATTTTTGTTGATTTAATAGTTAATTAGTTTTACAATAATATTAATCGTATTTATTAATCCATTAACTCATCCATTAGTTAGCAATTGATTAAAAACAACAAATATCTTAATTCATGTCAGACTCAAAAAAATGGCTTCAAATGTTTTGTTTTAAGAAATGAACAAAAAATGCAATAATAGAATGAAATAAGAAGTTTTAGAAGTGAAATAGTTTTGATGTTCTAATGTTATAGTCAGTCAGTCAGTGAGCGGACAAATATTTTTGAGGATCTGAAGGCATAGTTAGTATTGAAATGAAATAGTTTTCATTACAAATG
>JAQGAN010000405.1:0-11159 GCA_034697745.1 Nothrus palustris
ATCATAAAAATAAATAAAGTCCATATTTATATATAAACTACAATATATTCGACACGTTTTGCAATCAATTAATAAGAAGAGATCACAATTTTTCTCCAAAATCAGGAATTGTGTTATAATAAGAGTGATCGGGAAACCTGTCCAGTTCTATGTAATCATTCTCACTAATTAATAGTTTATCTAAAAAGTTGACGAGTTCTGTGAATGTGGGTCTTTTGTTAGGGTCAGTGTCCCAACAATAGTACATAATATTATACACTTCACGTTTACAATGCTCGGGCTTTTCGAGTCTATAGCCGTCGCGAACCTTCTTCATCACTTCAGCGGCTGCTAAACCAGGATATGGAGTGCCGCCCAGGGTTACGATTTCCCACATTAGGATTCCTAAACATTCATTACAACATTGTATTAATTGCCAAATTTATAATTTAATAGAATGTAATCTTACCAAAACTCCAGACATCACTTTTAGTGGTGAAAATGGAATCAATTAATGATTCGATAGCCATCCAACGGATTGGTAAACGTCCCTAAAATAGATATATCGTTAACACAACTATCTTTGATGTACAGATTGTATAGTTCCTTAAATAAGACTCACCTCAGATTTTCGTTCGTAAACATGATTGGCGATCACATCTCTGGCAAAACCAAAGTCGGCCACTTTTATAGATTTGTTTTCGCCGACCAGAATATTTCTTGCGGCCAAATCTCTGTGTATTATCTGTAAAGAAAGTTATGTTATCAATGATTGTAATTTGGATAAGTTTACAACAAGACTAACTCCTTTGGATGATAAGTATTCCATAGCTTTTGCCACTTGATATCCGAAGGAAGTCAAATCTCTAGCAGTCAGTCGACTACTATTGCCGTGAAGATTGCCGTAATCGCGTTCAGTCCTACTTTCTCTTAAATATGATTGGAGTTTGCCGTAAGGCACGTATTCCATAATTAACAAAACAGGATCCTTATCACTACAACTTCCCAGCAGAGTGACCACATTCGGGTGCGGGTCCAACAGTTTCATGACTTCCAGTTCTTTCAAGAGGTCTTTCTTTTCTTTTTCTGATGCGTTTTCCTTCAAAGTCTTGACGGCAACGATTTCATTGCCTTCACTATTGAGAGCCTCACACTTCCAAACCTGTCCAAAACATCCTTCACCTAAAATTCCAATAAAGTGCAAATGATGTCTCGGAAACTCCCAAACTCTTCCTTCTCCGACTGGAATATTGAAAGTCGAGGAATATTTATTAGATTCAGTTCTGTTTTGAAGAGCTCTTTTGGAGCGAATTTGTTGAAAGAGAGCTCCGTTATAGTCGAGTTCACCCGAAACTGAACTAATGCTGGTCTCACTACTGCCTGATTTGTCCATATTTACAATTTTATGAGAGAATGATTTCATTAAACTCCTATTGGATGCCTTCTGACACCTGTGATGCAAAACCCAGAACACCAGACCCGCGATTGGAGCAAAACAAATGGCTGCCAATAGAGGCAAAAAAGCAGTGATCATATCAAGTCCGTCGCCAGGCCTATCGGCTGGTCCTCTTGTTGAGTGGTCGAATTGATCACTTGATGGTTTTGTTGGTACAGCCGTTTGAATAGTTGGTATCGATTGAGGCGCGGCTGTTGTTTCAATTGAGTGTCTAATGGAAGTGGTATTGGAGGACGAGGTGTTCGCAGATTCCGGTAGTAATATCTTCTTTTCAACTGAGGCAGAGGTGGCGGTGGGGTTACGTTTTGGGGCAGTGATAAAGAAGGTATCCTTTGGCCTCTGAGGGGGTAATTGTGAGTTGACAAAGGGCGGAAATGGCCGCCTGATTGGGTGAATCGGTAATCCAGGATATGATGAATTAAATTGTTTGTCATTAGTCGCTATCGCACCTGAATTCCTGTCTGCGTCTAATACTCGCACATAAACTTCAATTTTCGCCTAAATTAATGTTAACGATTGTATTATTGAAAACTGTAAACACTGTTATAGAAATAAGTTATCTAATTATTAATAGACGTATGACTTACTGTCTGGTGTCCATCATTTGCAGTTACAAAAAGATAGTAATCATTCCCGGCCTAAGATCATAAACAAAATCATTATCTAGTTTTTATATAGCTTTTATATCAGATTAAAGGTAAGTAAAATTTATAACTTAGAGCAGAGCTTAAAGTAATAAAGAGTTTATCACTTCAATATTCAGATCTTTTACAGATATTTAAAAGTGTTAAATCTTAAGAATTTATGCTTCAAAAATCAGAGTACCATAAAAATTAAATTATTATCAAGTATTCAAGTTTATGATATTTTTTTAATTATCAGGTGCTTTAAGTACAGATAATATAATTTGGATTAAATAAATAGATTGAATTATGTTTAAAGTAGTTGCTTAAGTTAAAAAGTTGGTATCTTTCATCTTATACTTAAAACTTATTTATCCGTCGAATATTATACTTAAAAGTGATGGACAGTAAATTCTTTTTCAAAGATGAGGAATTATATCCTTATGATATATCAAGAAGTTAATTTTAAAAAGTTTTCAAAATCTACGCCTCAGTAGAAGTGGAATTTATAATAAAATTATATTTTGTTATATAATTTTCTCGCAAAAGTTACATAAACTCAATTTCGATTTCAACTATACTTTAGAGCATTTCTAAATTCCAATGGGTGTCACATCTAAGATATAGCTCATACCCGGATCTTCAAAAATAAATAACATATAAACATAGTCCAGGTATTGTTATGCCCAGGAGTGCCCGCAATGGCACGAGACTCAATCACGCCTTAGTTAACACACGCGTGTCATATATGCAGTATTGCGTTACGGTATTAACTTTTCTCACTACTGCTCATCTAACAATGTTTCGGATAAATCTAATTGAACAATGTTTCCTAAATATGCTATTTAGCTAATTCTTGGAAGAGTTAATTGAAAAATATTGATTATCAAAATTATTCTTTGTTTTCATTCATATTTAGTTTAATAAATTTCAACTCATATTTGGTTGAATAGAATTGTTAATAATTTGCACCAATTAAGAGGAGTGCCAAATACATTAAAGAAATTTTGATGAGGCACTTAACTTATATGAGTTGCTTTTTTATATATCAAGGCAACCTTGGAATGTCAGTCTTTTTAATGTATGATATCAAGAGCTATGCCTGTATGTGTGTGTTCGTACCGACGGTTCTTCTTAAAACTCTATTTTCAACGTAGGACCGAAACTGCCTAAAGTTGCAAAATTTTAACCATACAAGTTATATAGCTTTAGGCGTCAAACTATTTTTTAGCTCTGAGAAAATATCAAAGAAAGTCGACGAAACTAAAGTCTATAATTGCATTTTTATGAACATTGATTAAAATAGCATTATTTACATAATTAGTGTCTTTTTTTCATTCGACTTAAGAATGTCTGGAGCCGTAAATTTTCTTTACTTTAAGAATTGGTTTTTTTAACTCGTATTTGAACTATTATTTGTATATAATTTTTTTGAAACTAAGTTGGCTTACTTTGAATCGATGGGCAGCTACTGTGAAGAGTAGTTGTGGCCCATTCAAGGGCACCGCACGAAGACTAAGATACACACATACACAGGCAGGGGATAATAGTCTATACAATTGCTACCAGATTACTGACGGGAAACAGGCTCGTCAGCTATGCCTTTGGCATTTCTAATGAACAATATTTTTAACGTATGACAAAATGAACTGAAGCATAAACTCATTAACATTAAGTGAAATTTTTTATGGCTTTCACTTATGAAAAAGACAGGTGTGAGTTGAATAAGCTCTCTTACCTGTCCTAACAACGACTCCTTGAGAAAAACATCCCCGTTCTTTGGATTGATAGTGAAGTAATTGGAGCCATCCAGAAACATAGCCTTATCAATGCTGTACTCAATAGAATCTCTATCTTCATCTCTGGTTCGAACTGTAATTATACGACTCCCTTAAAAAAGAAAAATGCAATCAAGAATTAGGTGTGTCGGCATTTGGAGCACAACAGAGCATTCTTAGCCCATGTTTGGAATAACACAGCTCAACAGATACTTCTGACCACTCCCTTCAAAAATTTCAAACTACATAGGTTTAAATAAATATAAACTCTTCAAGTGTTCCAAAGTTCATAAATGGTTTTACAATCAAAAAGCTATTTATAGATATAGTTATTATTTGTGATGGCATAGGCTCGAAAATCAAGAGCCTCAACCTGGTGAGCCTAGGCTCCAAATCCTTCGAACCTAAGCCTGAGCTTATGCCATCATTAGTTATTATTTAAGCTAAAAAAGGCAAAATAATGGAAAGTAAATCTATAAATTCATTCATTCAAATAATTATGTAACTGGTTATGATTTGTTTGAAAACAGAGCTAAAACGCCTAATATATTTACTTCTATGTGTTAACTAATATTTAATTTGTTTAAATGGTAGGTAAAAGCAGTCAATTTTTGAAATTGCAATATTGGCAAAACGGGCCAAACAGTAAGTCTGAGATCCGTTTCGTGCATCTTTGTTTTAGTTGATTTGCTTTTAATCATATAATGCTTGAATGAGTCCCTCCTATATATAGAGTTGAGATAATACTAGAAAGAGAGCAGTGAACTGTTCACTTTTCTACTGTAAGATGCGTTTGTTGTTCAACCAATATCTGCCATAATAAATAATATAAGGTTTTAAAAAGTAGCTACTGCTTTCATAATAAGGTAGTTTCTGTCACGTTGCAATGCATCGTTGCTAACATTCACGCACTTTTTTGGAGCCGCTTCTCTCTAACTTATTTCAAAAGGAAGAAACCTTGGCTTTGGGCAAACAGTTTTACTACAGAGCAGAGGTTCCCAAACATTTGAGTTCACTTGTATGCTAAAAATTAGAGGATTTTTCGCCCCTACGATCCCCATCTCCCTTTAAAGAACGTAATATTTTATCAAATAATTTATTGATAATCTTGTTTTTTCCCATAAGAGTGAATCGACATATTTAATATTCTATATTATTTGTAATACCTATGAGTAATTAAGAGCATAGGCTTAGGCTGAGTCTAGGCTCTAGGGCTCTTTATGAGCCTGAGGCTCAAAGGTTTACGATCGAGCCTCGAGTCTATATACTAAACTTATATAAAACTTTAATTATATATTTTGTTTATCTTAAGTTTATTATTACAAATATATATTAAGCAAGAAATACTCAAAAAGGAATCATAAAATCATATGTCTTTAACTTATAATAAATCTATCAAACGATTAAAAAAGTTTAGAATTTTGTTCTATCGGTTAAACTATCTTTAATTGTTATTTAAGATATCATTCAATTAAAAGTGAAAAATATCTAAATTAATATAAGATATAAATATAATTTGAAATAAGTTTTCGCAGAATTTATGTTTATTCTATTGAATTAATAGAACAATTAAATGAAAACATTTTTGAGTTGATTTTACAATAATATACTTGGATTTGAATTTGATCTCTGATTTGAATTTGTTTGCATTTGTATATAGAAATTGCAATTATTGAAGCTATGAAATTGTTTATTATTTTAAATTTATTAATTCAAAATAGATACGTATCAATTTGCACGTGATCGTTTTAAATACAGGCTGAAGCTAAGCTCAGGCTTAAGGTTTTTGGTCCAGGCTCAAGCTTAGGCTTAAAGTTTTCGAGCCTATGCTCTTCATAACATATGACAAAATAAAAGACTATGAAAATAAATCGTTCAGAACTACTAATAGTGCTATCGGCCAATTTCCTAATTCATGATATTCATTATTAACATCAAATACCATTGAATTAATTATTGATTAGAATTTAATCTTAAGAAAGTTCAAAGAACTTATCTCTCATAAGAGAATAGTATTTACAATAATTTATTATTTGGAGTTGATTAAATTTTTTGTATAAATTTTATATTTCAATAAGTTATAGTTATTTTTATAGTTTTTAAAATTAAATTTTTCTCAGGTCTGGGTAAGGGTTTAGCCCAAATACTCCACTCACTTGAAAATCTCCCGTTTCGAGGCTGATAAGTATATAAAAATGCAATTAAAAGGTACCCTCTTAAAAAATTACATTTTTATAGTTGAGGTTCTTTTGGTACCTATTTTTTTAGAAAATATCACCAAAATATAGTTTTTAAAACGCCCTCCCTATGCCCTCTGAGTTTTGAAGTGAAGATCCGCCATTTTACCTCCCCCTCAACATTTTGTCAGACCTTGCCCTGCTTTATAATTTGACAACATATTTTCTCAGGTCATTTTTGAAAGTTCTGATGGAACACTTGGACCTTAATTTTGAGTACAAGTGCTCCGTAAAACAGAGTTTGGCAACTTTTTGCATACACTATATTGAGAAAAGAGAAGCAATAATTTAGATTTTTTTAACAACTTGTACAGAGTGTTCTGCAATCAATTTTTTTTACATCAATAAAGAAAAAAGTCGTTCGTTTGCTTTTGTTTTATATTTTTGCATAAAAAAGGAATTGAATTTCCAGAACTTTAGTCCTGTTCTGCTTTTCTAATCTTAATTAAATCTCTATCAAAAGCCATAATTTTGATTAAATCTCTATCAAAAACCATAATTTTGATTAAATCAAACACAATATGACAAATGAGGACAGAGTTCGTGCGATTATTGGGTTTTAATTTAGTTCTGAAAGCAGTATTTCCAGGTATTAAAGGCTTTACAAACAAAAACAAATGTAGATGCGTTTAAAGAGTTATTTTGAACTCAGTTTTTGATAAGACTTAGAGTTACAATTATTAACAGTATTATTAAAAAATTGAATCTAATGACTTAAGTCTATTAAAAATCTTGTGATGTGGTTATATCGATATTAAAAGGTGTTTTTAATTTCATTATAAATTCAATTTATCCAGTAATGAGACATAATTTGAATAAACAATTAAATGGTAGGCATTGTCTAACTATTAACGATTTAAACTATGCCATTAACTAAACTATTATTAATAGAAGATATTCTTCTATGGGGTTTTTAATAAGTCATATCAGATTCAAATTTCGATGAAGTGTTTATCTCAAAATCCTATATCTTATCAAAATTGCATTGAGTTGTAAATTAAGCTTTTAAATGATGCCTACAATATTGCAATTTACTATACATTAAAATAAGTTTATACAAGTATTTTATTTTTATTGCGTATGCATTGCATCAGTATTGCATTCATTGCATAATAATAAGTAAACAAGTATTTGATATAAACATTTTTAGATATTTAAAAAATATGTAAGCCATCATTCATGCTGTAATAATTTTAATCTATGCTTTTATTAAAATTAAAATTAGATCCTTCTTAATAAGTAGACGACAGTATAATTTGGGTTTTTCTACTATTATAAGTGAAAACCTTTATATTTAGAAGTTATTAGAGCTCAACAAATGTAAAACAATTAAAGTAACTTTAGGTGAACTAATTTAAACGATGAACTTTAAAACTTACCAATTGGTTCATTTTCAGGTACGAGCCATTCTCGCTTAAAATCAAAAACTGGCGGACTATTATGACCGGGGAATCCAAATCCTTCAGTAAATAAATTTGAAACTTAGTTTTAAGCTAATAAAAATTGCATTGTAAAAAGTGATCGCATGCAATCCTAGCAAATACTTAATACACTATTTATATTTGGCACATCATAATTGCTATAACATAAATGTCATAATTAGCATTCAAACCTGTCCTATAATAGGTCCGAATGACGAAAGCTAATTTTTATCAAGACAACTATTATTATAAAATGTCATTTCCTTAAGGCTTATCTACTGGTACTGAATAGCTATAAACTATCTGATTGCGTATCACAAATAATAATCACAATTTGAGTACATTATTATAATTAGAAATATATAAATAAATACTGCAATAATTGTAAATAATATAATTACGAGAAATAGAATTGAGATGAATTAGACATTAATCGGTAGCTAATTCCTTACCTGATGTAGTTGTGCACACTAGTAGTGTAAGCGTTAACCACGAAATTACAACATTTAATATCATTGTTCTTATTGTACTTAAATATAGAAACAAAACTTCACGTTTGACTTTCAAACATAATTAAATTAATAATAAATAAAGGGATTAAACAAAATTCACAAACAAGTGGTTGACTACATGGCTGTGAAAATGAGAATTATATAATAACTTGTGAGCAAAGATATATTTTGAGTGTTGCTGTTCTTTAGTAATGGCAAAGTAGAAGCAGAAGCAACTCCTCAACAAAAACTTAACTCAAAAATGTCGACGTCAGGAGTTGTCAGACAACTTAAGACTGAACTTTTCATAAAGAGGGCAACTTTAAGGGCCAAACCCCAAACTCACAATTGCTCGCAGCGAAGATGGGCGAAAATAGGGTCATCTTCAAGATGAACACAAGTCGTTACACTTGCAGAACGGCTAATACGCGCTCTAATGCTTACATGAAAAACATCTCAAACTTATCATATTATATAGAGTTTCAAATTAGAATAGAGTGAGAAACTTGTTTTTGTTTAGAGATCGTAAAAATCCAACTTCAGATGAATAAATCATTCAAACAATGATTGTCTTTAAAGTCAGTCGACCAACGCTTTTAAAATATATAATATATATTATATAAATCCAAAATACAATCTGCTCTAAATAGTGGTTAGCAATGAGATGAATGCGACCCAAATTCCGATTTTAAAAGTATAATAAATACAGAATTATTTATAAGACTTTATTTTGTTGTTGGACTCATTTCAAAGTCAAGGACTTATTCGATGCAATAACACATTTGATCCCTTTTTACTAAATTTAATGATTTAATTATAATAATAATGATTTAATTTTTAAAAACAAGTATATGTATATAATTTGATTTCAAAAAAAGTTTCGTGTGATATACAGTTGACTTTTAAATGATAACAATTATAGTTAGCTATCATTGAAGACCTGTACATAATTTTCATATTTAACTATCATTGAAGACCTGTACATCATTTCATATTTTCTATGTTTTATTTATTTAGTGCAAAAAAGTGTTGTTTTATAGCAATTATTCTCATTAATAATTTTTTATTTTTAATAAATTTCAAAGACTACTCAAATAGTATTTACAAATAAAACAAATTCTCTATTATAGGAAAGTTCTGACGACATTAATAGACTTTATGATAAATAGTTACTTTACAAATGATTTACCAAATCACGTACTGTTGCGATATCTTCTGCAAGTGTTCACACGATGGCGTCTTCAGGCTTTTGGCTCTTTCTTCTAAGTCTCGATCTCTAAAATTTCTTGCCCTCCAAATCATACTTTCCTCTGAAATGAGACAATAAAAGACATGAAAGTTAATTAACTAAATATGAAATGAAACAAGTGTTAGAAGTGTTTCTATTACTATAGTTTCGTTCTCTAAAACAACTGGCTCTCAAATTGGAGAGATAGTCTTCCTCCACCTGCTGCTCAACCCTTCGAATGTTTCCCTTATAGTCGCGTTCAAAGTTGTCTTTTACAAAATAAGGTACCTCTAAGTTATTGGTTTTACGTTCGTACGAATATTTTCTATAATAAATGAGTCAATTCAACAATTAGTGATGGCATTCATTCGTTATAAATAGAGTAAAATTAATTAATAACAATTAATTGCTAATGATTGCTAATTAATTATATCAATGGAAGACTGACTGATTCGTTATAAATAGAGTACAATTAATTGCTAATAATTGCTAATTAATGATATGAATGCAAGACTGACTGCGTTCTACTTAGACTATATGCGGGATCAGAAACGAAGAATGTGCTCATTAACGAAAGGCATAATAGGACCAAAACAGGCATCATTTGCAACAATACATTATAACCACTCGCCACTTCTTGATTCTGATTTTGAGTGTTGTGTCGCGTGGTTTCTCGCCATCGATTGCCTCCACGCCTGACATAAACATTACCCGAAGGAAAGCCTCCGCCAAAAAACATATTAAATATTTCATCCGCGGAAAGGTCTCCTTCGAAGCCACGCGTGTAATCATAATAGCCATTATCATAATAGCTATTATGAGATCTGCGTCGTTGCTGTTGCTCTTCTGATCCGTACATATCATACTGTTTTCTCTTTTCGACATCACTCAAAACAGCGAAAGCATTGCCGATGGCTTTGAAGGCTTCTGCAGCGCCGGGAGCTTTGTTTTTGTCGGGATGGAACTGAAGGGCGAGCTTTCGGTACTGTTTCTTAATGTCTGAGTCGACCGACTCCTTAGTGACGCCCAATATTTCGTAATAATCCTTACACTTTTTGATTTGTTTGACTGCATTCAACTGCTCTTCGCTGTACTCTTTTGTTGAGTATTTATTACTATTGTCTGAATTCACAGAATTAGAGCTATTCTTCTCATTATTCATATGAGGCCTCCGTTTATTCACTTCTGGTTGTTCTGACTCGAAATCAGCGGAAGTGCTTCTCTTCTCGCCGTTACATCCGTTGCTGTTATCGTTGTTTGGATTGCTGTCCGAATCACGTCTTCCGTAATTCAGATCAATAGATATCCTTTCAATTAATTCTATAAATCAAATAATCATTTATTAATAATAAATGAATTATCAAAGTATTAGCTCTTATTGTATTTTTAGTAAATATTAATATTGGTGTCGAATATAATCAATAGTATTATAATCAATATATTTACTGACTTAAAAGGCTTTCATTGTTTACATAATATTGTAATTAAATATTTGAAACAATTGATCAAAAAATGAGTTTTAATTGAAAACAATGGCTAAAAACTGATAATCCGACGGATATTGAGATGAGAGATCTCTGATTGAGGTGAGATCGACAACTAGTGTATTATGTAATACAATAAGAGTTAATAATAGTCTAATTAATGTTTATATATGAATAATGAATAAATATAAGACCTTTAGCTTCTTGTGAAGGAAAGAGTCGTTCGGCTTTTGTCAAATATTTGAGAGCCTTTTCTCTATCGTTGGATTGAATGTAATGTTTGGCCAATTGAAGACATCTTTCGCTCTCATCTCTATTACCGTCCATTTAATTGATTGCAATTATATTAATATTTCAATTATATATATATTTACTATATTTTACAATTCGCTAATAATAGTAATAAAGATATTAATAATTTAATAAATAAAATCAATATCAAATACAAATATCAATATTATT
>JAQGAN010000406.1:0-11158 GCA_034697745.1 Nothrus palustris
CTATAATAAACTTATATAAATTGTTTGTAAACTTATATAACTATTTCGCTATAAATTGTATTATATTTAATCTTAAATATGATATAATAATAATAATAATACTTTGATAATCATTTGCGCCACAGTAAATCCTTCAACGATTAAAGAGCCATAAGATATTATAACCAAAGCAGTTAACTCTGTTTTACGAGCTTTGCTATGATCTAAAATAGTTGGCGGACTCATCAAGTCTTTGCCAATAGTGTCAACCGAAGAAATAGCAATCGGTAAAAATCCTTTAATCTGTTTCTCATTGAATTTCATAGTGATATCGATTTGTAAATTCAAAGTTCGCATTTGTTTCATGACGTCTTCCTTTTCCATTACTAGACATCCCGAACGATATTCATTAGAACTCAAATACAAGAAATCCCTGCAGTGCTGTTTCGCTTGTTGTAAATGTTGTATACGTTTGTTTAGTTCCATATAATCAGAAGCCGAGGGTTTCAAATAAAAACAATTAATTTGAGTGATGACTGCTCTCAAGTGATCACTCATGAAGACTTGCAGAATATGAAGCATACGATACATATGATTATTGTTCAAATACTTACAACTGGCAAAAAGACATTTCCAAATGCGGTTAAGACTTGGATCTAACATTTTGAGACAACTTAGAAATTGCGAGAGAGCGCCTCTTTTAACCGCCGGCATAAACAGTTCTTTTATAAATATATTGTAATTACTCAAAATCGACGACTCATTCAAGAAGAGATCAATTGATTGTTTCCACATTGAATTCTGGACATGAAATTTGATGATATCTTCTTTATTTCCGTATTCTTTCAAGTAATACATTATTTCGTTATAAACTTTAGAGTTTACAGAATCCAAATCATTGGTTCCATTAATGGATTCATTAGTTTTTAATTTTTCTCTTTTAATTTGCAAACATTTTTCACGAAGTGATAAATTAGACGAAGATTTATGTTTTGAAAGAACTTCAATGATATTGACTAATATTCGATTTCCTTCCGCGGATTTATTAATATCAAAGACTTGCTTAAACTTATCCCTCGCCTCATCAAATCGACAGTGTTTTAAACAAATGAAAGCCCAAGTCTTCCAAATGGATTTAGAGTCGAGTCCGAACTTTGTGGCCAAATCTCGCGCCAATTCAAACCTTTCCATTTCAATGAGCTTTTCTTGAAGTTTTAAAATAGAGTTATCGTTATTGGAAACAGAATTTGAAACAGGATTGCAAAGAGCGTATGATATAATTTCTTTTGTATTACAGTTCGAGTTAATAAGCATTCGAATGACGTCTAATCGGCCCAAAAGAAAGTCCAACTGTTCTATTAATTCGGACTTTTCTTCTTCCATCGAAATTCTGGTCGAGACTAATAGGGATCTAATCATTCCAATGACAAGTCCGTAATCGACTTGACTCGAGACCACTGTTTCGAGTAATGGCTTACAGATCGAGTCAACAATCACTTTACAGCAACGGTTCTTATCGGAGTGTAATTTAAGTAAAGTTAAACACAAGGACACACTCGGAGCCGATTCGTAATAAAATTCCATACGAATAGAATCATTCTGTAAGTCATCACAAGTTAAAATCCAAACTGTATTCATAGGTTTGTTTAGACTCGAAGAGTTGCTGACAGAACTCTCCCGACGATTGTTTCGTTGCGTTTGAATATAACATTCGTCACAAACTCTGACGGAATAATGTGTTGCGATTTCGGGAATCATTAAAGTGTTTTGAGAACAATTGCCACAAACAACTCGACCACAACGACGACAATGATGTCTCCGATTGAGCTAAATATAAATCAATTATAAGATACCAAATAAAATACTTAATATATTAATAATTCATACCATACTAAACATTTCGATTTTACAAAGCATACAATGAGAGACTTTAGAATCTGGAATCCATTGTTCTTTTGTAGGAATATATTCTGGCATAAAGAATGGCGTGGGTTTGCTCTCGACAACAGTAGACGAGATAAGAGTCACGTCTGATATGACTAATGGTTTAGGGAAACGATTATAGTTATAGTAATAGTTATAGTTATACTTATAGAAAATAAACTTTATTTTATATTAGTTTCAATCCATACCTGAACCGGCGGCTGAAGATATATCATAAATTTGAATTTCAACTGCTTTCTGAGCGTATATTTCTATCAAAAAATCAATATATATTAATTTTAAGTTCTTCGTCGCTTCTTCTAAAGCCTCGTATTCAATATTCATTAGCATTTGTTCCATAATAAGCAACGGCTTTGTAATTATATTCATATAATGGCAACGAGTTTTTGGATCCAATGTCTGAATTAATTTAATGCCTTTTGAATAATTATTGTAATATTGGAGTTGCTCTTCATTTAATCGCTTTGAATAATGTTCTAAAATATATTCAATTATGAAATGTCTTAATCGAAAATCTTCGATCGCATTAAGAACTTTTCCTATTAATGAAAGAGAATTGGATTGATTTGCATCAAGAGTTGATAATATTTGAGACAAAGCCTTGAAATCGCTTTGTTCACAATGAGCTAATATGAGTAACTCGTATTGCAAATCAGTGGTCTCTGTTTCCCAACTCCTAATCGTAAACCATTCGACAGCCATTGAATACTTGCGTTTAGTTTTAATAATAGTGAGAATATCGATGCCATTCAAGTTATGCTTTGCGTCTTTCCACGAACGCAATCCACTCAATTGACCCATTCTTGAATAGAATTCAATTTCGAGACACTTCCCATTCAGTTTATCTCTAAGTGGCCCCAAATCTTGTGGTCTCACTTCGTCTGTCAAACTCGATAAACAAGATTTAATAGTTCTGATAGCGGTGTAGGCGCTATCAAATTGATTTGATATGTCTATTAAATCAA
The DNA here is from genome assembly GCA_034697745.1 of Nothrus palustris. NCBI lineage: Eukaryota > Metazoa > Arthropoda > Arachnida > Sarcoptiformes > Nothridae > Nothrus > Nothrus palustris. Next base: position 2,889 of record JAQGAN010000406.1, read on the forward strand.
TAATAAGATCACATTTCGTTTGCGGATTATCAATGATCTGAAGCGCATATTTGACGTCTTCCTGTTCTACGGCTAATCGCGAAAGGATTGCATTCTTTAATGTCTTAAATGAAGAATTGGTTGAACCAAAAGATGATGCGTCAGAATTAGTAATTTCAATGTATTTAAAAAGATCGTACATTTCTAATAGATTTAATTTGATTGCGTGATGTTCTAGTGTTTTAACAACAATATTATGACCGGATGTTATACGAGGATAGAGTGCTAGCGATATAATAGATGTTAAGTCTATTAGTGGAGCGCAACCAAACTTTTCTCTAACAATTTCAATCCATTTAGAAAGCGGTGAATTAGCTTTGAAACTCAAATCTGAGTTTGAATTAATATCATCTTTAATAAGTCTTAATAGTTTCATGAGTTCCACTAATATAGGGCTTCGAATTTTAAAATAATTAATTAAATCAATTCCTCGGATTTTTTCCTCAACGAATCGATTGGGAGAATCCAATTCATCTTCAAAATGGTTTTGAATCATAAGGCTATCCAAATCTGCGTTGGAATGTTTAATACCTCTCAAGTGGACTTCAATGAGTTCACACAACGCCGGATGACATGATTCGGTCAGAAAGAACTCAGTCATACATTCTGTCAGAAAATGAGAAGGAATTGAAGGACACAATACTGAACATAGAGTTCCGATAAGATCCACTTTCATTTCTTTGGCGAAATCATCAGCAAATTTGGGAGAAATTCCATCCTTAAGAATCATTGAACACAAGATCGCTGACGGAGATTGTTGTAAAATTGAGAAATAGGACGTATCGCTATATCCTATAGTTGAGGAATTACTCCGTCGTCTGCATTCATACAAAGCTTTGCTTACTTTTCTCACGTAATAAAATAAAGTCTTCATATATTGAAATTTACCGCTCGGACAGAGTCGAAGCAGTTTCTCAAATAAGACGGAGGTCTTCTTCGAATCACTCGTATGATTGATTGGAGACAGAGTTGGTTCGAAGTCGTTCTGCGATTCCAAATCTATTAAATATTTGTGGAGCTCTTGATATGCAATTTTTAACTGTTTTTCGACTCTTTTCTGTTCCCGAAAAGCATTTGAATCCCAAAAATTTTCTTTTTCAATATAATCCGTTAATAGTGTCGAAAATGAAGTCGATTTGTTGTCATATTCTTTCGACAAATCGTTAATCATTGAACGCATTTTAACAACGAGTGAATTAATTTTTTCAGGAAAAAGTTCGCTCGCATTCTGATTGTGCAAAATTGCATCCAATATTATTTCTGAGACATCAATAGATGGACTGGAAGTCAGAGCGAAATCAATGACAATAGAGTTCTTTGTGAGATCACTGATGTTCAGTTCGAGCAGCAGTTCGTGAATAACAGACTGTATTTGTGTAGTTCGAAGACCAGTGGCTGCGATTTCGCCGATTTTCGATACATTCATAGATTTTTCTGGTGTTGACAATGACTTTAACTTTAGGGTCAATTCTTTCCATTTATCAATAATTTCTAGTTCTTTCACTTCTTCAGTATCTTTCAAACAATGTTCAAATAGTTTGACCACTTGTTTGGCTCTATCTATTTGTCCCTCTAATAAAGAATACCTTAACAGTTGTGTCGGAGACGCTAACATACATGATATCAATGATGAGAATATTTGTTTGGACGGTTTTTTCTCATTATCACTACCACTCGCAGAGCTGATACCTCTCAAAAATTCTGGTTCATCGACTATTTCTTCTGATTCCACCTCATTCTCGTCAACCAATGGATTAGTTTTAATCTTTTTCTTTTCATAAAGTGATGTATTCTTATGAAAAGCGGGTTCTATTACACTATACCTCCATTGGGCTTCACTCACATATTTCATTAGTGTTTCCACACGAACCTTACATTCAGATAAGTTTTTTATAGATGACTCTAACTTAACGATTGGTATTTCATCTTTTTTCTTATAATTATATGCAAAGAGAGCCGCCTGAGTGTCAAATATGGCATCTTTAAGTAGAGATAATAGTTGTGGTACTAATGAATTTGGACATAAAAAATAAGTTGCTCTCAAACTAATGGTAGGCGTTGTGAGAGTCGGAGTGTTTAAAGTTGCCATCATTGAAGTGAACTCTTTATTAACAACAGTTTCTTCTGAGTAATCGTCTTCTTCATTCTCATTATCTATCAATTCATTTTGAGTCAAAAATAATAGACTGAATATGTTCTCTAATACTTCTACACGAAAACTGATTGGATATATCTTTTTCAATAACGATATAATTTGATCCTCAAAATTGTTATCTTCATTATCATTATCAGTGAGAATAATCCACATTATAGTGAATCTTATGGCTAAAAATCCGCGATATATCATAAGTTCGCTTTCGTCGTAATCGCTTAATAGATCACAAATTTCTTCAATCAAATTATCTTTTAATTCGTATTTATTTGAAAGAAATCCGTGTTTTGACAGAATTTTGAGCGGAGATTCGCTAAAAACTAAAGATTGAAATATACTAAACCTCGTGTGAAGATTGTTATTATTGCATGTGTTTATCTCAAGCTTATCGATACACCATTTGGTAAAATTGCTTATAAATCTTAATCTTTTAATTAGTGACTTAATTATTAAATCGCTTTTAGATATAACTGAGATTTCATCGCAATCAAAGACAAGTTTATTGATTTCATTTTCAATTCTAATAAATCTTTCAATTTTGAGATCTTTTTTATGCAACGCATATATTAAGAAATATAAGCGTTGTTTTGGTGGCAAATCATATAAAACTTCTTTGTCTTCTAATAGTTGAGAAATAAAATGTTTTCTATCATTTGCTGCCAATAAAAAGCACTCTTTGAAATTGAATCTATGGTTTTCACAATCGTATAGAAGTTCTTTGTTTTTAAGACGTCTCACATTAGAAAACAGTTCAATAAGTTTTGAAGACTTCCGCAAAAGTGCACTCTTGTATAGAGAAATAATATGTCTATCTTCATCATTATTAACACTTGAAAATTGGTCACAAACTTCTTCGAATAGTTTAACATTTTTATCGATTTCTTCGTCAGGAAATACAGACAATATATCGAGTAATAGACTTTTGTTATCATTTTTTAAGGCATGAATCAAACACTGAGAATATAAGTGATTATAACTTTTACTCTCATTAAATAATTCTATTAATATTTGTGCAATTTTTGGTTCATTTAAAATAAAATTTCTTAAAGTTATTATCACTTTATCATCAATTGATGACAAATTATCACATTTTGAAACTATTAATAAATCATTGATTTGCGATTCGTTTATATTAAAACTGTTTCTTAAGATTAACTTAATTTCTAACTCTTTTTGATTTAATAGATTTTCTAAATTATAATATTTGAAAATTCTATAAATAAACCAAATATTTTCGTTTTTGTCATTTTGTTTAAAGCAATTGAGAAGAAAGTTAGTGATTGTTTGTTTTGCTTCACTTTTATTAAAATGTGATCTTTTATTAAACCAAATCTGAAGTAATGCTTCGCATAATTCAAACTTTGATTCGTTTGCAGACAATTCTATTTGAGACCAAAGATAGTCTTCACACGAGATCTTATCTGATATAAGAAACGATAAATCATTGTCTTTTAGGCAGAACTGATCCAATTCTGACATTTTCCAAAATTTCAACTTTTTTTAAAATTTAAAACATTTTTCTATTAAATATTGAGTGAAGAATGAGTTGAAATTACAAAACAATTCACTTAGTTTTGAACCAATTGTTTGACTTATTAGAAAAGTTTCAAATGAATTGACAACTCATTAACGATAAGGTGTTTCTCAAATACTCCTTAATTAATGCATTTTATCAGTCATTCAAATGATAGGAATTGACAAACAAATGATTTACTTTTATTACGATTACAACATTTGTTTACATTATTATCACTAATCATATGATATTAATATTGATATAAAGATAAAACATTAAATTTGTAGAGCTTTTAAATGTTCGAAAACTAACAATTGAAAACTTTGGTTGGAATGTTATTCAAAACAATATCAAAGCATATACTTTATTAATAAGTCATTTCATAACACACTTTATATCAAATTGCAATTAATTTAAAGGTATGAATAGTTATTATCAGCTTTTTTAATGATATGTCACAAAGTATTACATAATTTGTTTATTATTATTTAAAGGTTTGTCCATTAATAAAGTTTAATATATGAATAGTTGAAATGCACCTTTCTTTAGGCATACACATAACATGTTACGCTATTAGGGGTGGGGAGTATCGGGATCTTGGAGTAAACTATATTTAGTCAAAGGAATGATTAAAATAAACACACCCCCACATTTTTCCCCTTGTGTGTAACACAGTTTAAGCCTATCGTCTCATTTACTTATGGGGGATGAAGTGGGGGTGTGTTTATTTGAATCATGCCTTGAGAAAGAGCCATAATATTATGGTAATCAGTGGTCGTGTTATTCTAGCGTAACTTTATTTATTCATCAAATAAAAATTGTTTTTATTTTTAACCACAAAAATATACAACGTTCAGAACAAATATTAAGGGCCCTTCATTTTTAGCTCCCCTTTTTTAGTTTAAATTATTTTAATTAAACATTTAAATCAAAACTTTATTACTCATTTAACTAATAATATTAATATTAAGATTGAATCATTAATTCATAATTAAATATACAAATCTTTTATTTAAAAAGTGGTTATTTATATAATACTTAATGAGATTTATATTTCAATTAAGAGACGTTTTAATTAGACGACAGATTGTTTCACATTTTGATCGTTTCTCTCTATTATTGATATCAATATTTGGATTAAAGTTTATTTAAATTAACAGTAAATTAAAAAATGTTTATATTTAATGATCAATAAAATTATAATTGAAATATATCTTCAAATTTGATTAATATTTGAAATCTTGTAAATTATATATTAATAAATAGATAGTGAATCGCATCGATGGCTCCCGTAATACAAACCACTGCTAAAGACAGACCTAAAAGGCCGGGAGAGAGAAGGTATACAAATATATGTCATTTAAATGTTTCACTAAAAGTTTGTTTTATATAAATAACAATTGGTTTGTAATTGAATTGTGAAAAAAGGTCAGAACTGGTATGTCGTGTGAAATACTGCAATAGTTTGCCTGATATTCCATTTGATCCGAAGTTCATTACATATCCGTTTGAGACGAATCGGTAAATATGAATGAGTGTTGAAATGATGTCTATTTGAATACAAGTGACAACACATTGACTGCCTTTCAGTTTCGTTCAATACAAACCGACATCACTTGAGAAGAACTATAAACACGATTTGTTGACTGAACACGACTTAGGCGTTACGATAGATCTTATAAATCCCGAGACATATATCTTCCCCACAGAAAGCTCTCCCAAATTGGCCGATGAGGACGAAAAGCTGTTGGAAGAGGAAGTGGCCACTCCTCAAGACTCGAAGCGATCGCGTTGTCATAACAAAGCTATCACTTGGCTCAAGAAGACTGAATACATATCCACGGAATTCAATCGCTACGGCGCGAGCAGTGATAAGACTGAGACTAAGTTATTATTAATACTATTATAAACTCTTAACAATTTCTCATAACTGATAACTTATGTTAGCTTTTGTTTAACATATGTTTTGTTTTGAACTTTCATTTAATTCAGAGTCGGATATAATGTGAAGAAGAAGATGAAAGAGGAAGCGCTATATCTGGATCGCGACAGTCAGATCATTGCCATCAATAATACCTTCGAAGCGGCGAAGAAACCGATTAAAGAACATCCGGGAAAGCCTGGCATAACTCCAGTGGAGATAATGTCAGTGTTCCCTGACTTCAAGCTATGGAAATACCCGTTCGCTCAGGTCATGTTCGACGCCGATCCGGCGCCGGTCACCAAAATGGAAGAGATGTCTCAGGCAATGATTCGCGGCGTTATGGATGAGAGCGGAGAACAATTCGTCGCCTATTTCTTGCCGACTGAGGACACCATCAATAAGAGGAAGTTCGATGAAGTGGACAATCTTGAGTACAGGGATGGGGAAGAGTACGAGTATGTGATGGCTCGAGAGTATAATTGGAATGTGAAGAATAAGGCCACCAAAGGATATGAGGAAAACTACTTTTTCGTTTGGAGGGATGACTGCATCTGTTATAACGAATTGGAGACAAGGGTTCGATTGAGTAAACGCAGAATCAAACAGGGATCGGCTCCCAGTAATTCAAAACTCATTGTCAAACACAGACCACTCATTGATCAGGAATTCAAAACACAAGACATACGAATGACTCAATTAGAGCCACCGCAAGAAGACGAAGAACAACCTCAAGAGCAGACCAACAAAGACAACACAACCAATGATTCAGAGAAAGAGCCCATCGATAAAGACAATCAAACCGATAAAGACAGTAAACCTCAAGTCAAAGCTAAAAGTGGAACCAAGTCGAGTGCCAGTGAAAAGTCTTCTTCGTCCTCATCTTCGGCCTCGTCTTCGTCTTCAGAGTCGTCTTCCTCTTCGTCTTCGAGTGACAGCGATAGTGACGAAGAGGCAGAAGCGGCGCGCCGTAAGAAAACAAAACAAGACGCGGCCGCTATATTTGGCAGTGGAAGTGATAGCGATTGAAACGTTTATTGTGTTTAATGATTAATCAATAAGATTATACATTGAAATAATTTGAATTTGATTACAAAATGACATATTTTTTAAATATTTTCATTTTTATTTAGTCTTCGAAATAGTTGTTCTGTAAATAAGTAAAGAATATTAAAATTGGGGTCAGAGTCATAATTAGGGTTAAAATTGGGGTCAGATTCATAATTAGGATTAAAAACTCACTGAATGCCTGTTTTTTGACCACCAGTCAGAACAATGTAAGGCGACTGAAGCTCTTTTTGTTTATCTTGTAACATTTTAAGTGTATTGAGTGGAGTGTCTGTTGAACTCATTTGTCGCAATTTCTATCAAATCATTTCAATATAAATATAAATTCATTACCAATAAATGTGCAAATATATTCAATATGTTATACGTACACTTTCCTGGTCCTTCTTCTTCATTCTCTTATCTATTTTGTTCTTTCCCGGACCCTTTCCGTGAAACTTATGAGACAAGTGTCTGAACGCCTCCTTTTGGTCGAGAACGCGGCCCTTTTCATCGACATAATCGAGTTTGATCTCTGGCCTATACGTGTCTTTTTCCCTGAACTCAGAGACGGGTCCGTTATATCGTTCTCTTCGGCCCACTTTGTCGTCTTCACTATTCATTTGTAAAGTATATTAATTATCATTAATTGTATTCATTTTAATAATAAACACTCAAAGTGTAAGACTTACTAAAATTTTTCTTCTATAGTATAAGATTGAGCCTCAAGAAGACTATTCCTCTGAGCACTCGCTTGTTTCTTAACTTCCTTATCGAGGTATCCCTTCTTCATCGCCAGCTTCAGAGCTCCGGCCAAGCCTTGACTCACATCCGGCTCTTCTTCGAGAATAGGCTGTCCCTCACTGTCTCCAAACTGGTCTGCGTTGTCGTTCTCCTCTTTCATCTCGACCTCATTCCAAGTGCCTCTATTGGGCTCCAACTCATTGTTGAGTTTATTTCTTTCTTCAATAAGTTCTCTCTCAAACTCAATGAGGTCTTCGTCTTCATCGCGATTGCCGGCCATTCCATAAGTGGGAATATCACCCAAATTGCGACAAAACTCTGCGGTTGAGTTCAGGATTATATTACTAGAAACCAATTGTCCGAAAGCACTGGAATCCATATCAGTGCTTCCCAATTGTGATTTGACAGTTTGGGCCACTTTTACAATACTGGCCGCACCAGTAGTGGTGTCCACATTGTCTCTTAACTTCAACTTTCTGGCCTTATGTAAGGCCTGTTGTAATTCTTTTTCTGCCTCATCTTCTTCTAAAACTATAGCACTTAAGACTTCTTCTGGAACCGATATATCCATGTCATCGACATCTGTTTTGTCGATTTCAATCTTATCCAAACTGATTGTGTTTTGCAAAGGAATAGACACCTCATTATCGTTTTCAACAATAGGTTTCTTTTTTCGTGAGCCGTAATCTGAGCTCAAATTATTAGTTAAAACTGGTTTGACATCAATTAACTCCAATTGTTTATTATTTTTTCTCAAAACTTTACGAACTTTTTTGGGTTTTTTAAATTGAGTCATCTCTTCGTGTGTGTAATACTCGTTCGCTATTTTAGGTTCGGGTAATACTAATGAG
>JAQGAN010000407.1:0-11150 GCA_034697745.1 Nothrus palustris
TATTATATAATTGATATTAAAATCGTATTCTATTCATTAATAATTTAAATAAAAAACAATATTTAAACATAATTGAAATCAATTGTCTATAAATTAAATATTAATTTTCAGCAATTTTTAAAAAAATACTTAAATTCAATTGCTTTCAACATTAATATAGTGACTACACAATAAATAATACATTTTAATATAGACTTCAACGAGTCATATTAAATTCAATTTTATAATAAGTGTTTATAGAAATATTTTTATTAATACTTTTACCTGATTTTTAATACAAAATTCTAAATTTTATTAAAAATTAGTATTGAGTTCTCGACAACGCTTTAAGGGTTGCTTCTGTACAGTACATAACTTCACAAAATAAAAGGTAGTCTATATTTTCTAACTCTCAGAACTTTTCAGATTAGATAGATTTGAGTGCTTGTGAACAATCCTGTTATTTAAAAACATTTGTAAAGATTAAGTGTCTCGAATAGTGATGCGTGAGATATAATCATCTGATCCTATAATGTGATTCAACAAAATTTGATTATCAATTTCTGTAATGAAACTCAACGAAACGATAGAGTTATGGATCAATACAAACAAAAATCATTTAAACCCTTCGTATTATTTTCTGGAAATGATGAGCTCAAAAAAAACGGTTCATCAAGTTTTGGCAGAACACAAATCATGAATCACTTTTAAATTGTGTTTTAAATTAAATGTTTCCATGAAATGAAGCATTAAAAAGTGACAGTTTCTAAGTTTGAATGTTCGCCAGCTTTAAGGGAAAGGCCAACCAATTTTGTTGATGATTCATATAATGCATTATTTTAAAAGTATCTATTGTTCAAAGATTGGGATTGGGATCGCGTTTGTCGGCCTATTGGCAGTCGAGGTCGAGAATGGGGTGACGTTAAGAGAGGGATCTATTAAGAGATGAAGAGAGGGATGAACTAAGCATTGGTTTGAAGTACCGCACCCTTTGTATTAAAGCTTTACTCTACAAACTTATTCTTGTTTGAACTCTAGCTTAACTTTTTTTTTATTTGTTAGAATCCATTCATCAAAAAAGTAAATTTTATAAATGAAATAATGCTCTATTGATTCGTTTAATTAAAGTTTCATTTATGAACTTTTAATTTATTTCAATAAACCGAAAAAGAAAAGTTTTTGGAAGTTTTCCAGTTTTACTTAGATTTGATTTAGAGATGATTTTTAAAACTAATAGTTTTAGAGCAAAATATATTTTGAATGTCAGAAACATAGAAATGACAAATCGAATATTTTAATGACAATTATTTTTCTCTTTTATAGGTTTATCAGAAATACAAAGCTTAATAACTGCTGACTATAAAATGCAAAGAATAAAAGCTCAAAAATATGTTTTAATAACAAATTAAAGGTTAGCTTAACATTAAAAAAATAAAAAGATACCCTCAAGGAAGCAAAAAATACAATTATTTGCCATTTTTTAAAAGCCAATTTGTATTATATTTCGCTTTATTTGGAGTAAACTTTGAGAACAGATAAATCCTCAGTTGTTTTGAAACGAAAGCCTAACTTAATTGATTTGTTTATAGAGTATATGATTCTACGTATTGTTTTTTTATTGAACTAATCTATTATATAATTATTTGAAATCTGTATTCTGTCAGAATTTATTTTCTCCTAAATTCATTAGAAACTTATAATTGGCTGAATTTATATACGAAAAGATGATAAGCTATTAATAATAAGATATATAAGTTATTGGAGAGACTAATATTGATAGCTCATGAGAACGTAATGTTCATTTTGTCTCTCTTTCACTGATATGCTTAATCATAAATATCAACTGTATATTATTGTACATACATTTGAAATGGCTTGTGTTCCCATCTGTAATATCTCAGATCAAGAAATGTATTGCTATTGTGTATGACGTCTTTTATTTGTAGTGTAATAAAGTCTTCCAAAAATTCGCTCTCTGAATGTGAATAAGAAAAATGTGAGCTATTATTGCTTTATAGAGTCACTTTGTGTTAATATTGATCATTGTATATAAGAGGCTGAGCGAAAGTCAATGCAAGCTTAACGCATTATCGTTTTTTCTTTTCATTTTATAGTATTGTTCGCACTAAACTTCAAGATTAAGTCATTTGCATCAATGTTTTCAGTATTTCTTTCTATGTGAAGGGTTTTCAAAATCGGAATTGGATTTGCTCTTTAGTGAAGTCCTCCATCATTGTTTCCATCATTGCTTCCATCATTGTTTCCATCATTGTTTCTCGTTAACTCTCTTTTTTATAGTCTGCCAAAAGTTCAGTTCTGTCACATTTTTAAACCAACACGAAATGCACAATTTCTGTTTTAGCAGCTTTAGCTGTTTTAGTTGTTGCCAACTTTATAACTATTATAGTATATCTTTTATATACAGATATAAGGCCAGAACAATACTCTTGTAATGATGTGTTGATGTGATGTGCGTGTGAAAAATACAGCTATAATCTTAACTTTGGCACTATGTATAAAACGAGTTTAATATACTTGAAGTGCAGCACTGTTCAGGTGACTTCAATAATAGGTTTTCTGACAACTTAATTAACTCTACTATATTATAATGTATAACTTATATATTATACTCTACGATACAAAATGAGTCCATACTCTAAAAGTTGATTATTGATCCAAAGTTTAAATCGTCTTTTGTATTGTATTATAGAAAATATTAAACTTCATTCAACTCTAATGTTAGCGATTTTATCGATTAAAATTAGAATGAGATTTGTTGAATTTGATTTTAGTAAAGTGAGAATTTATACAACAAATATCTTCACCTTAAATCTAATTCAATTTTATTTTAGTCATATTATATTCAGTATATTTTGATGGAAATTTAGTAATTGCTTTTCAATTATTTTTAGGTCTTTGACTAAAATTCAAAAAACTAACCAAAAAATCAATCAAAAAATTCTTCAAATGGTTGAGACATTTTTGTAGGAATTCTTCAATTATAAGAAAAAATTCAGTGATTTAGAGCAATGATTTCCTCAATTTCTATGTGAATTAGAATTTTGATTTGGCTTTCGTTCTGGAAAATCAAATATCAAAAGTTTATGGTTTAGTTCATAATTGAATTGTGGCGAGACTTAGAATTTTTTTAATGATATCATTTAAGTTTATTAAAGAATTATAAGCTATATTGATGAGTGATATACTAGTATTAATATATAATTTGTTATTATAACAAAGTCTCCTGCTTTTAGTTTGAACGAAGCTTATTGTGAATGTAGTGAAATAGAGGTAATTCCCTTAATGAATGTGCCAAACTATCGCATCCTAATAAATTCTTATTCCTCACTTTCACATATAGTATAAACTCTAGAGAACTTCTGTGATGTTTACAGGATTGTTCTCAACTTCCCTTAGGATCCCATTAAAATGAACGCTAAAGCATGTAAAGGCAGTCAAACAAGCTTAACATTTATTCAAGCTTCGAGGCAAAGACTATCGACAGATAACAAGCAGATAGTTTTTGTTTTCAACCCTTTCGCCAATTAAGAATAGATGGATTACTTGTCTTATTTTAACCATACGTTGTATTTTAATTAATTTCAATCTTTAATCTAATCATTCAATAATGATTGACAATATGTATCGATTTGTAATTTATAAAATTCACACTAAAGTTAGAACTTGAAAGAATAAAATTGAAATTGTGTAATATAATTATGAAACTTTATTCTGATATTGATCTCAATTAATAAAAACCAAATAAGTTTAAATATTAGAATTAATTTTTAAAATTTTATCCGACAAAAGAAATTGTCAAAAATACAAAATAGGTTTAGATGATTGCATGCAATGGATAGGACGATGATATAAACTTATAAACAGTGTATACCAAAAAATTCGATTAACATTGCGTGATATTGAGAAATGTCATAAAAGTCTGGGTGCAAATGATGAATTAAGTTTAACCAATTCTTTATCGAACAAATGCACACAATCGACATCCGTTTTTTCATTTTTTTATGTGAAACTTTATCTAAAATCATCACAAATTTAATGATATGATCGATAAAATATATTATTTGACGAATAAATGAGACCTTTAAATGTTAGACAGAAATTTGTAATTAAATAAACTTTTTAATCGTTATTATAAAGCGAATCAAATAAATTGTAAAACAAATATAAGAATAACTGTACTGTTATTTGTTTAAAGACTGGTTATACTGCAATTCGAAATAAAATGTTTCGATAATATTAATAACTAGTCTCAAAGCCCTTTTTAAATGAATTGAAAAAAGATAAAATACATATTGGAATTTTTAATTTTTATACTTTTATTGAAAAATTGATATATCATAATAACAAATATTACACTAAGAATCGGCAACAGAAAGAATTTTATTATTTTTTTAATTATTGAAGTAGCAATAAGTTTAATTTGTCACATTGTTTTGTAGAAATACAGTTATGTATAAAATGTATGTATAAATGTATAAAACTAAAAATTATTTTAGCCCTTGACTCGGTGTTTCTCTTAAATATGTTAACCTTAGTGTCTGGGAAGTGATGTGCATATACTTTATAACTTTACGGATAATCAGAAGCGTAATTAATAAAAACAATTTTATAGGAGACATCACTACCACCGTAGAAGTGCCACAATCCTAGTGAAAGGAAATTATCACTTGCATAGAAACTTATTTTGGTGACTTAGCCAATGGGTTTGGTCTAAGAAAAACGTTATAAATATTCCTAACGTTGCTAATTAAAAGGTGTCATTGAATTTTGCATTGACTAAAAGTTAATGATTAATTATCTCACAATAAAGTTTCTACTGAATTAATGTTTAGCTATAATATACAATATAATTATTTTAGTTGAATGATATTCTATGATAAAGTGTTTGATGCTAACGAGTAAGTAAGTTTGATCCTATAAAAGTTAAAATCCTACTTTGATTAAAGGTTTTATCTAATTTATTTTTGATGACAAAACGCTAAATATCATAGTTTAAAATCGCTTATAGGATTCTAGGGAAAAATCGACAAAACTTTAATGCTTTTTTGCTGCAGAGCTTATATATCACTTTTAATTTAATGGTCATATAATAATATTTGATTTCAAGAAAAGCATTAGAAACGCAATTATAAATAATTGTTTTTAAATTAATAAAAATATCAAATATATTGTGCTATTAATATTATTCTTATAGGTAACCCTTGTATTAACTGATACTTTAATGTCAAACTAAACAGACACATAGTATATATCAAGTATAAAATGTTAATGCTTGTGGACATCAACACCGGGTCTATACTAAATCTTACAACAAAAGCTTTTGTCAAATTCGAAGATCAATGGTTGGCATCCTTTTAAATAGAAGGAAGAAGATATTTATTATTCAATATAAACAGCACTGGGACTAGTATTTTAGTCATATAAGCAAAGCAAATATTTTGTTTAGATCTTAAACATCTTGTATTGATCTTCTTATTCGGTAATCATTCAAGATTCGAAGATTACAGCTTTCACTTCAGGCATTTTTAATTTCTTATAAATAGCAATAAAAGTGAAATGTGTTCTTTCAATTAGTTTACGTATTAAATATACTTTAAGTGAAGTTAACATAAAACAGAGTACATCTATAATATTAATGTTAGTATATTTAAAATAAAGTTATGTGAAATTTGATATATCATAATCTTTAGCAAATATTATAATAAACAGTAGAGTTTTCAATTGTTACAAATGCTGAGAAGAGTGTAAGCATGCAATGCATTATTTCAGATCAACGACTTTGTGGAATTGAAACTAAAATAAGGGAGAGAAAGCATAGCTATAAAATGCATTTTATGCTGCAATGCAGCCAAAAATTTAGGTGATAGGCCTTCTAGAAGCTGGTTTGGTAATGGAATTCTCTGAATGGTATAATCTGTTTTCTTGTGGTCTCAGTTTTTGTTATTACCAACAAAGAAATTGGAAAAACACCAGTAAATAGCAATTCCAATCTCACCCTGTTTGACCCTTACATTCACAACAAATTTATGGCAATTTCATCGTTGTATCACTTCTTATTCCCAACTCTACATATATTCACTGATGATATTTGAATAGATCACCAAATAGAGAGAGATTCGCTTCAAATTGGATATTCACTTTATATAAGACTTAGTCGATATTAACTCTTACCAAATGCATTATCTAAACTACATTTATTTCGAATGAAACCCCATTTATTTAAACACTGAAATACTTACAGTATTTGTATTAATAAATAATTATAATCATAGCAATTTCTAAGTTACAAATATGTTTATAAATTAGTTATTGTTATATTACTTAAAATTGGAATATTCTTTTTTAATAATTATTAGAATTAAAATATAATAATTCACTGAAATAGAGCAATCTATAAAAAGTAATTTAATTTTATAATCTGGTCTCAACGCTCAAGCAAATCTCGGTGCTCGGGTCCCAAGCACTTAACAAGGCACAATTAATCATTAGAGAATATATATTTTTTGCAATTTTCACCATATTCCAAAGCACTGATTATCCAATTATGCAAAAGTCCTATATTATCACAATTAACAAGAAATGTTAGAAGTAATAGACAATAAATAGATCTTCAAATAAAACGATTCAATTCAATCATAATACTTTAAATTTAAATAATTAGTCTAATTCCTAAACATATGTAAATTGAGTTTATAAAAATTTCTGAATAACTAAAATTTGTTTAAGTGACAGGTTTCGTGACAGGTTATGGTGCTCGACAATGAGCACCAAGGCTTGAGCAGTTGTCATCACAGCTAACTGAAAATTTTATATCTGAAATATTGGATGAAATGAACAGAATTTCCAAAATCGTTTACTAGCATTTGTTTTATATAACTGTACCGTACAGTCATAGTTATATTCATTGCATATTGTCTGCAACACATCAACAAATTTATGATACAATGTTATACATTCAACTCTATGCCTAATATGTTTAAACTGATTATCTTATAATTTTGTATTAGGCATAGAGTAAAATGTATAACATTGTAATCATAAATTTGTTGATTTGTTGCAGACAATATGCAATGAATATGACTATGACTGTACTACGTGTGAAGATTTTCTACAGAAACAGCTAAACTCAAACTCAATTTTTTAGGTGATCGACCACTTTAAAAATAAGACACCTATATTTCAACAAAATTTTAAAGAAATAAAAGTATTCCATTTAAAATTTAGGAATTGACATAACCTTTAAAAAGCGTCAAATTATATCATACGTTTTATAAAACTCAATTTTTGACAATTTTGTTAGTTTTCTCACTTTTTTTAATATATTTTCGATATATTGAAACTTATATTAAATCGAATGACAAACTTATAGTTGAATGCATTAAATCAGTTTGAGGTAAAACGAAAGCATTGGAAGCAGTCATCCATAGATCAATATTAAATTATTCATGTCATAAAAAAGACAATCACCACAGAGTTAGAGCTTTGTTAGAGGTAGAATAGGATGTGGTCTGTAGTGTTTGAGCTATACAACTATTGATTCAATTATAACTTATGACAGTAATTGCACAACACATTAATAATAGAAAGAGATGTGATAACTCATTTTGTTATCCTACATTAATATTATCTCTATATATGCTTACATGGACAATGACAATGCCCTTACTTGCATAATAATTAAAATTATCGTATTCTTTATCATTTATGCAAGTTTTTGTTGAATAAAAGTCAGTATTTGATCGTTTAGCAAATTGCAAACCGCATGCCTTTAATGTATAATGGCTTTAAAAATTAAAGGCTTTTCTTCTGTTTTTGGTGGTTTTTTGATTCATTTAACACTTGGGACTTTCTATACAATCGGTAATATGAACACTTATATTACTTCTTATCTTAGAAAGCATGGAGAGAATGATCTCACTTATAGCAGTGCTATTTGGATAAATACCGGATTTATTGCAGGAATGGGTAAATACAAACCTTTTAATTAAAAACTCAATTAAAAGTTGTCTCATTAAATCTAGTTATATTGTTTGAATAAAAGTTAGTAATATTAATAATAATGTGAAATTTTTAGGTTACTTTCATATAAAAATATCACAGAGAGTGAGCATTTCATATATTATGATTTATTGTTTTGTCGTATATTATTTAAGGTGTAATAATGTTTTTTGCTGGAATACTAGACAGAAAAGTTGGCACATCAATAACCTGTGCAATTGGTTGTGCTATTTTTACGTAAGAATTCAAATATATTTTTACTTGTAATTTATTTACTGCCAACAGATTTTTCCATAAGCATTATTATTGCAAAATTTTATTATTTGTTCAGAATATCGACAGCTTTGACATATTTTAGCATCAAATCATCTTTTGTATTAGTCGTTATAACTTATGGTCTCATTCCTGCAATCGGATCCGGTCTCGCATATGCCGCTCCTTTAGTTAATAGTATGAAAGTATAGTAAATTTGCAAACATTTTAATGCTATTTAAATGTAAATTTAAATTATATTCCAATCGTTATCTCAGTTTGCATTATAGACTGCTTTAACGTTAGAATGAATGAGAATGTATTTGAATAGAAAAAAAATTTCTTCTGTTTTTGATAGATTTTTATTATAATCAAAGCTTAACAGTTAAATGGCTTGTATTGCATTTATTTAGTGCTCTTTTCAAACGTGAATGATTTTATTTGAATTCTTTAAGAATTAGTCTGAATAAGAATAAGGGAAATAAAGGCTATTGTTCTACAAATATTTATAAGACAATATCTATAAGTGATCTTAGTCTTCAAAATAAATCGGACCACTAATAAGCTCATAAATCATAACATAATTCTATAGATGAAAGAACAAATGGCCGATTATCACAAATTGTGGCATTAGAAAAATATAATAAAATGATAATACAATATTTTTAGATAAAGGATAGGTTCAATTCTGATGAAAAATAAACTTCTATCGCATTTAAATTGCTATATGTATTAAGTTTTGCATTTTTAAATTGAATATTTTTGCTGTTCAGTGGTTTCCTCACAACAAAGGCATAGTTACTGGAATCACCGTTGGAGGCTTTGGTCTCGGAGCTCTCATTTTCGATCAGGTTCAGACTCTATATCTCAATCCATACAATTACTCTCCAAAGGATGATTATTCCATGTACTCCTTATTACTTATTTTAATTAATCTATTAGTCTTTTCTGCTAATCTTTATTCCTATATTCATTAATACTAAGTTTTTAATTACTTTTAGGTATTTTGTGCGAGCTTCTATTCTAAATAAAGTTCCGCAAATCTTTCTTGTTTTGAGTCTCATTTATGGCTTAATTCAGTTGATTGGCGTCTCTTTGATATTTAGAGCCGATAAACATTTATCGGTAAAATTATTAAAAAATATTCACATATTATTTTTTTAAATAAATTTCAATTAATGTGTTAGAGATATCATTCGACTGAAGAGTTAGAACACAGTATTGTTGAAGATTCACAAATACATTCAGACATATCACCCAGAAATGCATTGAAATCATCTAACTTTTATATATTATGGGTTATATTTGCACTTGGTAATCAAACCGTTCCCTTCATAAACACATTATATAAGGTATATTTTGTATAAAATGTTTTTAATTTTTCTTAGAGGTCTTGAATTTGAAATGAGAAATATCAGACTTGATTTCTCTAAAATACTGACCTCTAATTATGACACAATATTAGTAAATTAATTTAATTTAATTTAGCCTTTCGGGCAAACTTTTATTGATGACGATCACTATTTGGCATTAGTCGGTTCATTAGCTTCAATATTCAATGCAAGCGGAAGAATAATTTGGGGTAAATTAATGGATAAATACAATTTTAAAGTAAGTATTAAAAACTTAGAAGTCATTATTAGCTCATGTTTTTTTCAATATTTTTAAGGATTGTGTTATTATCTTATTTGGAATGCTATCCATACTTATGCTTACTTTTATAGTCACCACTAATTTTGGAAAAGTTTTATACACGATTTGGATATTATTGATATTTTTCTCGTTTTCCGGAATCTTTTCACTATTTCCAGCAGTTGTCGCACAGACTTTCGGTCCAACGCATGCAAACACTATTTATGGAATGCTGTTTACGGCTCCCGTAAATTTGCATTTTTTATTTAAATATACACTTTTTTGTAATTTATGGAAATTGACTTTTTGTGATGCAGTCTCTAATTTATGTTTAAGGCCGTGACTGGAGTATTGGGGGCTGTTATACTTGATATAGTCGTAAATATGGGATGGTTTTACTCTTTTTCTATTGTTGGACTTATGTCTTTAATGGGTGAGATTCCGTTCATTTAAGTACTTTTATGTTTAAAAATGCATCACTTCTTTTTATTGAGATTAAAACTTATGAATACAACTGATTTTATTAAAATATATATTACATAAATGATAGTCAAGAGAATACTATAAAAGAGTTACATTTTTAGATTTATTGCCATAAAAAAAATTTGCAAAAAGTTACTATTACTTTATAATCTAATCTAAATATGTAATGTTAAATATGGCATTTATGTGAATATTTAAATTGTTCCTAAAAATATTTTAAGGGAAACTTCCTTTTTATCGTTAAAATCGATTTCATAAGTTCTGTAATGAGATGCCAAAAACGAGATAAATTTCATTGATTTGCAAATAATGAATAAAAAACCATTAATAAAATAAGAGTTTTTTTAACTCTAATAATATAAAAGATTGATATACTGTATATAAAAATTTGAAATACTATTCCTATTTTATTATCTTATAAGTTAGCAAAATAATTTAAAATCATTCTTTTCGAGTTTTGTTTTAGCAAATCTATAACATGTGATCATTTGAAATGATAAGTTTTTCCTCAAACAGAGAAGTGATTGCATTCATTTTAGTTATCATTACAATAATTTGATAATCTTTCAACAATTGTTTATAACTGTACTTATTATAGCAATGGTGATTACAATGGTTTTTTATCGATAAAACAACAGATTTCACAAAAAACTACTTTATACTTTATTTTTATTAATTAAATTCTGATGTTTCAATTGATTTAACATTAGTTATAATTGTTTTGAAAGAAATCCATTTTTTCTACCATCTCATGTAATCTTTTAAACTTTTAACCATAATAGGAG